>CM076581.1:1377122104-1377401826 GCA_034641835.2 Pinus albicaulis
ATTTTCGTGGATCTCTTCACTGGGTTACAAAGTTGCACATCCAACAATGGATCCATGTGCATATGAGGTGTTTGACCCAAGAGGATGTTGACACTTGTAGAGTTGAGTTGCGTTGGTCCAAAGTGGACTTGGCCAAGTGTTCAACCACAGATCGAGACTGACCTTGAAATGATTTGAGTTGAGTTTCAGTATGTGGATACATTTTCACGAGGTTACTTTCCAAGATGGAAAGCAGAGTGAGTCGAGTGAAGGTTGTGTAGGCTCAAAGGGAGTATGACTTCAGAGGGAGTTGTGGTATTAGAGGGAGAGTTAGCAGCCCACTGGAATATTAAAATCTAGGTTTAAGTGAGAGGGTCGAATCTTCCAGGCCATATAATACAAGTTTCAAACCATGTAAGGAAGTTAAGGTGTGTGCAAGGAAATTCATGGACCATGAAAGGAAATCATGGTGCATGCCAGGAAAGTCATGGTAAATGCAAGGAATTCATGGACCATGCAAGGGAAGTCATGATCATGTAAGAAAGGTGATGGCAGATGTAAGCAAGTCATGGCCATGCCAGGAAAAGTCATAGAGCTGGAGATTTCTATGAACAAGGAAAGCCATGGTTTGGATGGCCATACAGGATGATATTAAGTAAAAGGCTTCTAGAAGCATGATGTCTTCGAAGATCCAATTCTTCTAGAAGGATGTGAATGCAGAACATATTCAGAGGTGGGGCCACTAACAAGTGGTAATGGAAATACCTTCCTCACTAAGAGAGAGTGTTGAAATTTGGTATCTCAGAAGGTATTTATGGATGGAAAATCCCTTAGCGCTTTCTAGTTTATTTGCTTTTTTTTTCCACCCAATAAAAATCATGTAATATTTAAATTTAATTTTTTTATATTTAAGGTGTCAAGTTAGCCAGCAAGGCCAAGAGACTCCATCTCTTTGGGTTTTACACCCCTTGAAAAGGTATAGATAAAGTACATAGTCGTCATTTGAGTTGTGTGGCAAGGTGTGCCACCAAGGAGACTGCAGTTGTGTGGCAAGGTGTGCCACCAAGGTGTAAAGGGTCCATAGGATAAGGCTTGGTAAAGGATAGACTAAGCCCTATTTCCATTGTAGCAAGGGAAACTATAGGCTTAAGGGTATTTAGCTGAGTTTTATGTGGTGAAAAGGAAGTCAAGTAAGGTCTACATTAGATAGCTTAGAAGGTCATTGTTTTTGTTAAGCAAGCCACATGTTTGTGTGTGATCTGGGAGCCGCAAACCTGGATTAGGAGGGTCAAAGTTTGTGAATAGTAGAGAGGAGGTCGCAACCAAAGGAAGCTGGTCGTAGGTGTATTAAGGAAGTCATGGCCATTTAGGTTATTGTGTAAGGAGGGTCGAGGCCTAAATAAAGTCGGTCGAGCTTGTAACAACTAAAAGGAGATTGGTCGAAGGCAAAGGGAGGCATGTTATGGTAGACAACATGCCAGGAAAAGGAGGACTAGATCTATTGAGTGTGTTGAACATTTGAACATGAGGTTGCAAAGGCTAAAGAAACACATCGAGTGCTTGATAAGTCTACAAGAAAACTGAAGGAGATGGTTGCAAAGGAAAGTGGACTAGTTGTGGAGTGAAAATGTTGTCAGGTAAGCAACTAGATTTTTAAGGGTTATTCTTTGTGTTTTTGTGGTCAAAGTACATCCACAATATTATTAATTAGGGAGGAAAGGCTTAAAGGACCAAGCCTCGACCTTAGGTGTTTGGTCAAACTGATTTGAAATTGTATTTGGAATTATATAGAGATATAAATGGCCATTATCCCTCGTACGGAAACCCTAAGGTTTTTCTTGCTAATGGAATAATAAGAAAACAAGTTTTGGGCATTAATTATTGTGTATTATCATTGATATAATTACTAGTATATTCCGCTGTGTGAAAGTTTGAAGTTAGGAATTTTCAGTGTGTTTATGTTTTATAAGTAAGATCACATACCAAACTTGAGGTGCATGGAATTCTATCAATCCCTTCATTATGGCATGAGCATACTTTTGAAGATACCTATCACTCACACAAGGAAAAAATGAAAATGAGTTGAACATCACCTCAAGTTAGCTTTATCCATCGATAGTTGTGCATTTATACAAGTACACCTTGTTGGTTACATTTTCAAGTTCCAATTTAAAAGGCTTTCTTCCTTTCCATTTTAATATCAATATCTCCCTCCTTTTTTGTTTCCCTTTGTCCCCACAATTTCATTCTAGCCCTTAATCCTCTGAAGCAGTAAGAACGCTAGTGTGCAAGAAATATTGTGTGTATTTCATGTATATGTAGAGTAAATAAGTAATTGTATTATTATTGAATAAGAACTTAATGGTGGTTACAAGCCTTCGTGGTGTTTTACCTATATAGGTATTGACTGACTATGAATGTGAATGGTCACATTGTTTGACCTTTGACCTTTCATAACTAATGGTGTTACTAATTAATTATTTAACTATTTGATTATTTTTATTATTATCAAATTTTTAATATTATTTATTGAATTGATATTTTTATGAATATTTTATTCATAACATCCCCTCCCCCTGAAAGATGCTTTGTCCTCAAAGCATAACAGGCAAGGTTATCTATAGTTGAGCATGTTGCTATGGAATGGTGTTTATTTACTTAGAATTTGTTTGTGCCTTGTGAATTGGTGAAGTTCTCATATGTATTTGCACCTTCCTTGAAGCTGGGAGCGTTAATACCATATAATTTATAGTGTCATCCTTTCCAACTAAACTCCGTGAATTGTTCTTCAAGGTTTACAATATATCTTCCTAGCTATATTAACCATTCTACTCCTAACATTATATCCATTTCCTTGAGCGGTAAGGAAAAGACTTATATCTATAGTTCTAGTTCTTGTATCTAAATTGAAACCTCATGCCATTCTCTTATCTCTTCTAACATTTTCCTAGTAGTGATAGTCATGGTCAGGTCCTTGATTAGGTACATACTAAGATTAAGTTGTTTATAAAGATCAATGTTTATAGAATAATGAATACTACCATAATCTACAAGTATATCGACATTTCTACCTCTTATGATCCCTTTAAGCCTCGGGGTTTTAGGGTGTAATCTCCTCATCATTTTTTTTGGTGGTGTTGTAAGAATAGTGTTCTTTCTTCCTAGAGACTGGGTTCTCTTCTTATGAAGGTGTAGTGGAACGTATTTTGCAAGCGCTTGTTTTTTTTATCTTTTGAAAAAATACTTTCTTCATCCTGATTTTTCATGACACATGCGATTGCAACTAATAATGCTTCTTGTGATGTTTTCTCGGAGTCTGAATATTTATTGTGCATTATAGTGATTTCTTCATTAGTTTCTTGCACTTCAACTTGCCTTTCATCTACTATCTCATAGTAACGTAAGTAAATGTCTTCACATTTATGTCCCAGTGTCCAATTTTCTCCACACCTGCGACAATTATTTTTCTTCTTTATCTATTTATCTAACTCATTAATTGAAGTGTCTAACTCTTTCTCAACTTCATAAGTATATAATCTCTTGTTAAGCCATCTATGTCCTAATGTCCTTTTGTCTTCACAATATCTACATTTGTTTGTCTCTTTTTTACCTGAGTATTATTGTTGCTTTTTGTCTTCCTTGAAAGACAACACATTGACCTTATGTTTTTGTTCAATAAGACTTGCCGCATGTCTAGCTTCTTTAATATTTTGTGTTTTGTACAATTTCATTTTTGCATTAATATAGTCTTCAAGTCCACATCTACATATTTTATGTAGTTGTTCATCAGTAAATCCACTTTGTCATGCAACCAATACTACCCATTCGTGGGTATATTCGCTTACAAACCCCTTTTGCTTAACATGAACAATTTTTTTTATAGACATCATCTTCTTCTTCATCATAGAATATTTTTAGCAAGGCATCCACAAAATTCTTCTAATGAAAAGAACGAGTGTCTCATTTTCCAAGCAACCATAAGAACCAACCATATGCTTATGCTTCCAAATTGTTGGATGTCTTCATGATTTTCTCACGTTCACCTAATGGTGGGTTTGATTTGAAAATGGCTTCCATTTTATCAACCCAAATAATAGCACCTCTATGGTCTTTACCATCGTACTTGGGTAGCTCTTTTTAATCCACTAATAATATTTGTTTTCTAGAAATTTAGTGTAATATTGGATACTTGAAAAGCATATCGTAGGTAGATCTGTATGTTCATGCACAATTTTGTTTTGCGGAGGGGATTTTGGTCTTTGAAAAGTTTAAACTGTTAGTATGTCCATTTTTTCCATTAATTGAATAAGTTGTTCTCTATGGTCATCAAGTATTTTGGTGGTTTCATTAATTTTGAAGTCTTTCTGCAATATTTGCTCCATTATCGACGTCAACTTCTTTTGTTCTTCTCAAAATTATGTTTGTGGTTTTTCTATATTATTGAGATGATATCGCACACTATTGACTTTATTCCAATAGCGGTTGACATCGACTTGTAATTCCTCATTGCTCGCCAGCTTGTTCTTGTTTTTCTTTGCGGAACCCACTTTTTTTTCTTTTTAATAGCAAATTATTTTATTACTAGTGTTTAACTAATTAATTAATATTATATAAATACTTATTTTTATATAACTATTAATATATTTATATATATATATATATATATATAAAGTAGAGTCGACGGTGATGGTGATGGTTGATGGATACAAGATGACAGAAGATGCTTGATAGTGGGGGACACGATTGATCGGGGTGGACAATAATTGACTAAGGTGTACGAAGGCTAGTCGGAGAGAGGAGTGAATGAAAAATGGTTGGAACACGTCGAGGAACTAGTGTCATGGTTTTCGTCAAGGATCATTGTAGTGGAACAGGGAAACAAGTTTGGAACCGAGCGGTGGATGCATGATGCAACTGATAGGGATATTGGAATGCAGTGAATAGGAAAAAGTGTGGAGATGAGGTGGGGGGAAGAAATGATCTCAGTGCGAAACGACATAGTTAAGTTGAAAAAAAAATAGTGAAGTGTGGAACAACAAGGAGCAGCGTACAGAGGTGCGATTGAACAACCTGTGTAGCAAGAAAGCGTCTGAATATCGCCATGCTCTGGTACCACTGAAGTAGTAATAATGATGGTATGCAATATATATTATGTGTATTTGATGTACACGTAGAGTAAATAAGTAATATTATTATTATTGAATAAGAAATGAATGGTGGTTACAAACCTTTGTGGTGATTTTTCTATATAGGCATTGACTGGCCACAAAGGTGAATGGTCACATTGTTTGACCTTTGACCTTTCATAGCTAATGATGTTACTACTTAATTAATTAACTATTTGATTATTTTTTATTATTGCCATCTTTAAATATTATCTATTTAATTAATATTTTATGCATAACATCCTCATACTGTCATTTTCCTTTCATATTATCCCAAATGGTAACATGTTGGGTCTTACACACATTCCATGTTACCCCCGATGACCCACCAGAAACTTGCAATACATTCACAAATAATCCTATTTGTGATCATTAACCACTCATGCAAAATCTTACCCTTATCACAACATAAGAAAGTGAAAATGCATAAGAATGGTGCCCATAACCTAGTTATTTGTTATGAAATGCTGGATTATGTAACCATATTACACATCGGATGTTATTCTATTCACTTTCGCCCTCAATCCTCTCTCTAGCATAGCTAACTGAAGTAGCTTTGATGGCCCCTTTTCAAAATTAAAATTTGGTGGCTCACGTGATGGAAAAACCAACACCAATATTGGCATAGATAGTTAAATCTGCATATCTCTAATGATGAAGGAACTATTTAGACTCATGTTGATGTGGATGATTCCTTGCTTTGTAAATATTTTCCAATACAGTAATGTCTTTGTTGACATATTGATAGTCACCTTCCCAAATTCAACTTAATTACATACACAACCAAATGTGACTAGTAGTATAGTGTACTAGAAGTCTCCAAATCCTCTTGAACCAATAGAACATTTACTCATCACGAGTAACACTCTTAATTTTTTTATGAAGTTAGTCAACAAATAAATAGATTGTAGACCTTGTAATGTTTCTTTTCTTAATCTTTGATGATGTGCATTGTTGTTGACATGAAGAGTTACAAGGCTTGAATATGGCTTATAAGAGAACATCTAAATAGAAGGAGATCATTCACAAAATTAATATATATAGAGAGACAATAGAATATCCAAAATATGAGAAGGTAGTATGGCCATTATATGGGAATACACTGTGTAGAATCAGAAAAGGAACTAGCTACCAACGGGGTGACATATATCAGATGTTGGGAGAAGAGAATTACCTCCAACTGCCACCATTAGAACGAAAGAAGAACTTGGATGTTGGTGTATACAAGGTTAGCATGAGGTTTGATATCTATAGGGTTGTAGTTATATTAGTTGTGTTTCCTTGTGCTAAATTCATTTATTGGTTGATTTCCCACAAACATTAATTATAAAATTTTTAAAAACATAGATGGTGTCATTCCTTAAGATGTTCCAAGTTGCTTAATAACTATGTCAAGGCATTTGAAAACCTATTTTAGGTATCGAGCTAGCTCTTGGGCTAGAGGGCGTAACCCTTAGCTATTAATAACAAATAACTTCTTATTGTCACTAAGCAACAATCTGCCCATTAAGCTCACATTTCCATATTTAGAGTAGCAGAAACAAATAAAGGGTTGATAAAGAAAGTTGAGGATAAATGGAAACAGACTGGGATATAAGACTACAAAATTCTCAAAATAGAGACATTTCCATTGGGCACGAAGTCTCGATTAATAGAGCATAATGACTAACAATGAAAGGTGAAAGAATCTTAAAAAAAACAATACACCTCGAGTGTGGTAGTAAGGCAATTATAACGAACCTAAGATGAGGAAAATTGAACTGATGGGGACTAATAAGTGAATCCAACAAATGAAAAAAGTTGCAATGTAACCTAAATATAGTTTTGAAAATGTGTTTTGAAACTGCAAATAAGTGTCATTAATTGAAATTCTTTTACCATACTATATGCTTGCACAAATACCCTCTGCAAAAAAAAACAATAAAGGACAACTTTGTATAAACAATTATCTTCTATTAGTCTTAAACACATAAGCCTATGGTCTAAAGTTTCCATATTATAATAACATATAGAAATAAAAGAGGTGAAGACATAACACACTTAAAACTGAAAACAAGGTTTTATGTTAAAAGAGATATGAATCGAATGGATGGATCCCTCGATTAGGAAAATTATAAAGAAAATCCCCTTCAATTATTTACGAAACATAGTCTTTTTGCATAAAAATATTCCTTTATTAACCCCTTTCCATCTTGATTATATGCTATTTGAATAGTAAAACCCTCCTTGGAATTCTAAAATTGATACAAAAATAGTATGAAGATCGAGTTTTTTTTGAACTTTCGACACCTTAATGCATTAGCCATCTTCTTCTTATTAAAATAAGAATTATGTTATAATGTATTAAATCCTCCATTAGACCAAATATATAAACTAAAAATTGAGTGTTGAAACTTTAAAAACATTAGTCTTATTAGAATTATGTATGTGCTTTAGTTTGAAAAATAGGATTAGAAACAAGCATAAGATGGGAAAGATTTCTAAATTTCTTCTTGTGAGAAATCACTTGATGTGGAATAAACACCCATAATACTCCTTCAACAATTTTGTTATACCGTATTTAAGTTTATATGGTTGGAATTATTGATTGAGGAAGGAAGATCCACATATATGAGTGTTGTTGTCGATGTTTCAGAGCCACCAGGTGGGTCCATTGACAAGACTTGAGTAGGGATGAAGTGAAGGAGAAGAATAAATAGTTAAAATTGTGAATAAGTGAAAGTGCAATACCTATAAATCCTAGGCCTATTCTAAGATGAAAAAACAATAATTAGAATATTTAAAAAAGAAATAATGATATCAAGTGACCTTCCAAATTCCTTGTGTGATGCTTGAGACTCACACGTTGCAAAGTTTGTAATTCCAAGAGAAACTTGTGAAAGGACATCTAGATGACCACATCTGATTATTTTCAACAATGCCTTGATGCAAGTTTGTCTTCTCAGTTTTCCTTGTATTTTATAATTGCCACATAAATTTGCAATTGCTTCAACTACCATTAGAAAAGTTTGAGGATATTTTAACTCATCTGCTATCCCTGGATCATTGAAATGTGTAACAAGAAAATTCATAGATAAAGAGAGCCCTTGCTCTATTGGATCGACAAAAGGTGGATCACTCTTGTGAAATGCATGGAAATTATCTATCAATGTTTTGAAACCTGTGTTGCACCATATGCTTTTATACTACTACAAATTACACCTTGTACCACTTCCATCAATGATGAATTCTCCCACAAAGACTCAATTTTACCATCCAACCACTCAAAATATGAAACATTCTTGGCATTCATTGCATATGCAATATCAACTAATGCCATCAAAGGTTGGTCATAAGCGAGTGACATCTTTTTCATTCCATATGATTCCTTTATAGGTTTTGACCTTGTATAAATATTACCTACAAACAAATTCTTCAAATAGAAAAATATACAATGGCGAGAAAATAAAATATACATAGAGATTTTCTCCTAGAACCCAAACCGGGAAAACCAAATTGATTTTTCATTCCTTTCAATGTTACAATAGATTATATACATGTTGAAGCATGCACAAACCCCAATCCATTAACCTTGGATTAGAACATAATCGTAGTTCCCTTGATTGGATCTACAAATACCCTGGGCAACAACCATCATCCCCAAAACCATGGGTAGTTCCAACCACCATCTTTGGGTCTGCATTAAAAAAAAAAACAAACAAACAAACTCGAGGCTTTGCCCTAGACCCCATGCAAGGGGGTTACTGCCCCCCCCCCCCGCTCTGCATGCGCCTACGGCTAGTCATTGAAATAATATAACACATACTCAACATCATTTCCTAAAAAAATGTTTCATTAGGTTTGGAGAAATTTCAACTGATTTATTTCTCATTTCCCTAGCTTGTTTTATAACATCAAGTATAGCCAGAAGGTCCTTCTCGACAAAAGGATGCCTGTTGTTGACAAATGCACATAGGTTATGTCTAGTGCTAGGGATTCTCTTATAAATTTTTAGTAATACTTTGTCTAAAAACTTATATCTAGTACTCTCATCTTGCACGTGAACTCTCTTATCCCTACATTCATATAATCCAATGACAACAAAAAGGTGCACTTTCCATAAGCATATAAATAAGAAGTTTCTATTAGAATTTATTTTTTCATGGAGTTGCAAGCATATACCATGGATGTGTTTGTAAACCTAAAAAAACAGAACCTCCACACTATGAGATGACATGGACTCTAATCTCTTTAACTTGTCCATAAGTACAAAAAGTCACAAAAAGTCACACAGAGATCATCATTTGTTATAGAGAGATCAAGATTAAACACAACAAGTATTTTTTGATTTACATCTTTATTTGAAGGATTGGGCCTTTGGAATTGAAGAATGAATATTGAGTTTTCACTTTCGTAGTGGGTTGTTTTCTAATGCATTGATTGTACTTCGAGCAGCACATAAATCAGAATGAGATATCATAACAAAACCACAATGCTTACATGTTATGTAAAGAGTCTTGATATCACGATGTTGCTCAAAGAAAGCACAAGCGCAAAGCTCAAAATCTTCCACATTACTATTAATATTCTCACAAATAATGTTCTAGATGGATGCTTAGTACAAGGATTCTCTCTTGCAATAACTCCATACCCTTTTGAAATACTATGAACCATACCAACCCCTTTATTGTCTGATATTCTTTCCTTGGCCATGTGTGCATTTGAACTTGATAATTAGAATCCAACTCAATACCACCTCCACTGGAAAATAGATCATGCCCTTTTAATTCTTCATCTTGGTTGAACAACCCATTCGAGACAAAATCATCCATTATGTCAGCCAAAATTTCTTCTTCATCATGACATAGAACAATACCAATATTATTGGGTTCCTCATTTACTATATTCAGTTTGAGACTTTAGAACTCAAAATTTCATGAAGTAAACCTAGGTTTACCCAATTAATCCCAACAATTTTGAGCTCTTCATCCCCTTCCAAAGGCAAAAAAAAATATCTATCTTTAAGCAAACATGCTTCAAATTTCCTCATCTCCATCACTTATGCAATATAAAGGTTGCATGTTAGCTTACCTCAAGTAGTCTATGGAGCCTTGAGCCCTTATTAACAAACAAGTCTCGTCTTAATTCTATAGCATATGCAGTGATTCAACATGACAACATTCATGAAACATGAAATATATGTATATCTATATACAACCATTACAGGCAAAGCTAACATTTCCATTAACGATAATACATCACGCATAGGTCACATTGAACATAAGAGAAAGGCTTCCATTGTGTATAGCATTCATATTTACAATATAAATGTAGAGCAACGTCCAAGCAAGCTAGGTTAACTACTTACCTCACCATTCATGTACATATTCAATATGACATTACAACAATTTTTGCTTACCACTACATACATACTTGGTGAATTTTGCATAGTATTTAAAAATGAAACATTGAACAACATTTATGTTTCATTTACAAGGAAGATATACACTTATTTTTTCTACTTGAATTTGATGGAAACTGGATAAGGGATAGCCACTCTCCACCCAAACGTAGCCATAGCTACACTACAGGTTTCTTGTAACTTTTCACCCCTGAGCTAGATCCATTGACTAAAGGATGCTTCAATCATAAAATTTCAACAAAAGGCTCAATTTCATGGCATGGAGTATGAAGAATTTTCTCCTTCACTTGTAATAAATAAGATTATTGCCTCTCCAACACTGAATTTGGGTTGTTCACACAACAAAATATGGCCACTGAGTGACTACATAGCACAAAAGGAAATCCCTTCACCACTTCCCATGGTCCCTCGATGATTCTCCCTCTTCGGTGCTTATGATGAACAATAAACCAAACAATTGAGTTGCTTTTGGTTACCTAGCTCAGTCTGAAGTCTCCTCATTGGTTTCAACTCATAATTCAAATAGGGACTCTCTCACAATCCAATCATTCTCAAGGGACTGCTCTCTCTCCCTCTTTTGGAGTCACTCTCGCACAACCCCAGTAGTCCCAAATCAAAACACAAGTTTATTGATAATTGGTTCACACTAGGTTCTAGGTTATTTTTCACGCATAGTAAATATCTTCAATTGCTCCAATGGCTAGCTTCCTTATTTTTCTCACAAGGTTTTCCCTTTGCACGAGAGCTCTGAGGTAATTCCTTGGGCTATGGAGTCAACCATGACCTATCGTGTGCTATGTAGTCTGTGCTTGGGTAGTTCGCTACCTTCTTCCCCATCTCTTTCATAACTTATTTGGTAGTTTGTAGTTTGAATATAACACCAGGGGTCTGAATTATTAATATTAAGAAATATAGGAAACTTTCCAATCCCCCTGACATGCTTTCTCAAGTAAGATATCATTTTAAACAATGGGATCTTAATAGGTTGATCCTCTTCTTCAACTTTAGCAAATCATAATTGAATTTAATAGGATATTTACATTAAACAATTTTGGTATGATATCCATGCTAGTGCTCCAACATTATCATATTTTAATTACATTTACAAAACTCATTGATTAGAAAATGGATTATCCCTCCCCCTTTAAAGGAATATTATCCTCATTGTTATACTATTTGTAGAATTGAATATGTATAGAGAAGAAAAAAAGGTATGCCTTCTTCATGGAATTCTCTAGTTCCTATGTTGCTTCTTTGGCTTTAAAGTGCCTTCATTGCACCTTGCCCTGCAAGATGACTTGATTCCAAAGTGTGATCTCCCTCTTGTCGAGTATGCACTAAGGATTTGGATGGAATTTTCATTTTGGTTCCACTTGTATCAAATCCCAATCAATAATATTATTACATCCATGTATATATATTTTAAACGGTGATATATGAAACACATCATGTTCCCTCACTATGGGAGGCAAGGCAAGTCTGTATGCTATTGACCCCACTCTCTCTAAGATTTGGAAGACTCAGGGTAGACAAAAAGAACAGGTTTTTGTCTCACTGTTACGTTTGTTTTCTGACAGGTCATTGAACCTGTGACTTTTTAATTTATCTTAGGAGATTTTCATTAGGATTAGAAAGTTGATTAAGTTCCGTAGGATTAATTAGCTGTTTCTTTTCATTTTAATTTAACATTACAAATTCATTATATTACTAAAAGAACATAGGCAAAGAATATAGTTGTAACCAAATGGCTGATAGTTCCAAACTGGAAACTACTTTTTCCTACCACGATACAAAAGAAAGAAAAACATATTTTGTAGAATTCGATTTTCCATTAGAATAAGAAAAAGAACAGAAACGAAAGTTGAAAACGAATAGAACCATCTGTGACTGAAGCATTCTACAACCAGATTGTGTTTTATTTTCTTACTGTCTATCATTTTACTGTCATGCTGTTATAAGCACAATATTAATAGATTGTGAACGAAATCAAATACGAATTGGGTGCTGGAACGAATTTCACATTGACACACATAACTTTAGAAATCAATAACAAGTTTACAAAGACAAAGATATTTTTTCTTCTCTCTCTCAAACATTTCAAAACAAGTAAGAATTTACGAACAGTGCCAGGTAATCTCGCCTACATAAATTCACAGAAGTAAATGTTTTTTCTTGTATTTCAAAATTAAAACAAAGAGAGACTTCACACAATATTTGGAGATTTTTTGAAAGACTTAGATATAGCCAGATGTGGTTTCGGTTTCGAAACCCCAACAGAAAAAGTGAAAACCCCGAGGGCAAGAACTTGTTCAAGCTGAAGAACCTCTAACAATAAACAACCCAACAGGAGAATCACAAAAATGTGATCCCCAGCGGAGTCGCCAGTTCTGTTTCTGGGAATTAACACCCTAGAGGTTGGTTGGGATTCAACCTCCACAGAGCAGGGGCGTACTACTTAACAGAGACCCACACGATCATGCACATTCATTAAAACTAAATAGAGCAGAATGAGAGGTTTACCCGTTGGTCCTACGTTTGAAGTAGATCCACGTGGAGTTCAAACTCCCTGCAACCGTCCTTCCTCCTTAACCTGAAATACAAGAAGAAACCAACACAAAGGACAAGTTGTACAGCATATATCTACTCTATATGTTAGTGAGATTCATATAAAACATTAAATAAATCATAATGAATGCTTGTATAACAAATATTCTTCATACATTAAAGCATACACTAACACGTTTATTTCGGGAACAGCATGATACTTCTGTATTATAAATAGTACGTACAAAAGTAATCGTGGAGAGATCACCCGATCCTTCCAAGGCCTTCGCAGACCGTCGTCCGGATCCGTCCAGCCCTTGCCTCGCTAAGACTCCTTCCAAACTGGTGCATACGAGATAACATATAAAGGGATATGTATCTCAAGGAAACAAGGGTTTCCTACAATGAACTGGGAAAGTGCAGGAGGCACGGGGAATCAGACTTGGATAGGGAATACCAACAGAGTATAATATCAATAATTCTCTCTCTCCCCTTAGGCCATACACATGAGGGCTTTTTATAGTCCCTCCAAGTAGTTTCAGCAGTTGGAAACAGTTGGCCACGGGCTGGGGTGGTTGAACTACCTGAGTAACCATCAACCCAACGTGAAATTAGGGATTTTTTATATATTTTTTAATCATTTTAATGGCATACGCGGAAAAGTCTAGCTGTACTCGCGTATACACGCGGAAAAACATGGGCATAGTCGCGTATGGAGGATTTTACACTGTTTTTAAGTGAATTTGTCCAAGTCTGTAGGAATGGGTGCCCATAAAGCCATAAAGCAATCATGAATCATGTCAAGGTGAGAAATGATGCTATAACAGCTACATATTTGTGTACAATGCAGTTTGTGCAGAGTTTTGTGTTGTGTTGCAGGGTAGAACAGTGGAGATTTGATTTCAGTTGGAGGAAATTTTCCTTCCATTGGGAGATTAGAAAAGAGGAACCCTAAGCCTTATTTCACCATCCAGCATTAGGCTAAGGTGATTCTCTCAGTTATAGCGTAGTTTTATGAAGGAACTGCATTATTTCAGTGTGAAGTTGCAATAGAGTGTTTGGAGCCCTAGTTGGGGGAGATAGATCTTCAGTGAGGGGATCAACCTCTTATTTCGAGAATATATAAGAGGAGTTTTCATACATTTCCAAATCATATCAGCAACCTCCTATCATCTATCCAGTTGTAGAGATTTTTCAGCCCTAGGTCCATATTTGTAATTTATGTATTTTTTGTATTTCAGGAAACCCTTCCCAGGTTATCTTGGAAATGTTCTTGGGAGCTTAGATATTTGTTCCTGGCATTGTTTGAGATATATAACAACAGATCTAGATTTATATAGCCTTTTTGTAGAAGTTGTTCCCTAAAACTGTGTTGTATTTGCTTAGGGAATTTGTATGGAAGCTATTTCTCATGTATTGACATATTTTCTTGTGAAGGCTTGCTTTGTATTGCTTGAGTGACTTGATCCTCAAGATCTTGTGCCTATTATTTGCTGATATGTTTTATTAGATGGCTATACATTTGTCTCATATCATGGTGTGTTGATTTGTTCATTGTTATTTCAATTTTTGTGTTCATATATTATTGCTTCCCCATTTGGTAATATTATAGTGGGATCATAGCATAATCTTGTCTTAGCCTATGGATCTCAGCCATTATGCTATAATGAGAATAAGAAGAAGGAGAAATGGATCAGAATGATTGAAATAATGAGTTTTATCTCATCTCTTTTTAGATCTAAGAGGGACCTCACTAAGGAGATCAAGCAAAGAATAATGGATAAAAGCAACAAAACCACAATAGGGTTTCAAGATGAAGAAGGTCCATGAACTTCCTATCAACAAAGGAAATATTCGGTATTGCATAGATCTCCAAAGAAACATACTATGCGCTTTTCTTTTGAAGAAGAAGACAAAAGGCATGGAGATGGAGGACACTTAGATAATGAGATTCTAAGTGAGTATCTTGCAGAATATAAGTCTCAACCTAGAGCTTTCAAAGAGATTCTAACTCTCCCATATTTCATTCAACTACAAGAAGAAAGGAGAACTTGCAGCAATAGATTCCTATTGTCTACATTTGATGGGTCATCCACATGCACAACAAAGGCTTGGGGAATGAAGTTTGATGCATTTTTCCTGCCACATCTAGTAGTAGAGAGAGAATTTGTTGAGATTAAAGCGCTACACTTTGAGGGTGAAGCAAACATTTGGTGGTTCAACCATTGCAGTCGTGCAAGGGTGACTGCATATGCATACTTTACTCAAAGGTTGATCAAGAAGTTTGACAAGAAGAAATCAGAGGAGAAGAGACCTTCACCACCACTTTCTATAGGAGCACTTGTATCAGGAGAAAGAACACTTGCACCTTTGCAAAGTCATCTTCATCTCTTGACATTTAGAGTCCCATGCACTATTCTGAATATGCATGAGGAGGAGGAGACTTATACCAGTGCTGATGCAGCCATAGAAGAGCAGCCATCATCATCACTAGTTGGGTAAGTCATCATAGCAGAGGATGGAACCCTTATAGTAATACAAGATGTTCCCAAGATTTACCAAGGTATGCATATATACCCATTTCCTTTTATTACAACACATCATATGGAGGATTGTGGAAACATGCTATCAAGGCAAATGCATGACCTAGGGTCAATGCACATTGTTGATTTCTAGAAGTAGACTATCACTATGCTAAGGAGCCTTAATAGAATCAAGGACGTGATGTACATTAATTGTAGTATGTCATTGTTGAGTTGCACACAACTCTTGGGGTTGGAGTATATATTTTTGGAGGATTGGGTGAGTATTTTCTAAAGAAAAGCAATGCAGAACTATGTGTTCAACATTGAGAATAATCTTGAGGGAGTAGATGCACCATCATGGAGATCAGTAGCGCTATCACTGAGCAGCAGTGATGAGTTGGGGGCCCAAATAAAATTGAGACATTCTGATGACCAACACACTTCTGTAGCAGTGGATAGGCAAATGATGGACAAAGGACATATTATGAGGGATGACATCTTCCATTATTATGATCGATACTTCTTGATGAGCACTTCACACCTTAATGAGAAGGTTTTTCCTACATATTATTTGGATACTTATGGGTTCAAGTTGGTCATTGATGAGTGGTTTTCATTTGGATATCTCTAGGAGATTTCATTTCAACATCCCATGAAATGCAAAGATAGAAATCGGGTTTGGGAGGATGGTATTCTCCATTGGATGGATACCAATTTTGAGCATGATGATATACACTCACCAATGGTTGGATGGGTGATTTTGATAAGAAAGAGGTTGGAAAGCCACATTCAGATCTATGACATAGGGAAACAGGAGGCAATGCTGTGCTGGCTACTCTTGAAGGAGTTTGGTCAAAATGTGACATATCCTACTTTGAAGGGTATGTTGGTGGATGGAATTTGGCATGGCACTTACATCATATGGCAGTAAGGAGTTTGGGTGTATTGGGGTGATGTGATAGCTTTCATGTCAACCATCATGTTGTTGCTCCATAGTCTATATGGTGATGGTGTGGGGAGGCAACAAGAGTTGTTTCTCCTTTTGCTACTCTTGGGAGAGTATGGGCTGAATTTCTCCCATACTTTGGAGGAGGTTTCAAGAGAAAGATATGGCACAATAAAAGTGAAAGGAGGCTACCATTCAGCTTTGAAGGATCGGGAGTTACTTCCACATAGGAAGGACTCTCCCAGACATAGCAACATGATGGTGGATGAATTTGGCATATGGCATGTCAAATAATGGAGTCATGAAGTGGCAAGAGCTTTATCACTAAGGCCAAAAATGTTGTCACTTGGGAGTATGTATCAATTAATTGAGTGTTACAAGGGGAGTATGCATCCCTTCATTTTGTAAACCCTTATGAGGAGATTATCATGGGAGGGCTCATATATGGACCTCAATTTCAGCCTACTCACACAACAAACATGCACAACTAGCAAATTGTTGGGAGAAAACTTGCCACATGATGTTCTACAACGGCATTTGGTAAAACTGTGTTGTATCCACTAGAGAAACCTTTGGTACCATCCAAACTTGCACATAACCCTCAACATTTTTCTTATTTGGATGCCACATGGCAATGATGTACCATTCACTTTGTATGGGATGGCTTTTGGTCATGAAACTAGAGGAGGGGTCTTTGGAGATCCAGTTGTCCTTTTGTATCTTGAGGGCAACATTATTGGAGCCCAATATCAGCAGTAGATCTACACTTCTCATAAGTGGAGAGAGAAATAGATTTGGGTAGGCCATTTGGTCTATCATGTTCAGTTATGCAGCCCGCCTACACTACAACAACCAAAGGTAGAAGAACTTTTTCAGGAGTTACCATTTTGGAGGGTGAATCATTTTGTGTGGATGATAGCTTGGGGTTTGGAGCTTCACATGGGGAGGAAGGTTTTGAATAATGTTTTGATCCCATGCCTCAAGAAGGACTGTAGACCACATATAGTTTCTTCCATGGATATTCCACTTGTTCATGATGACATCCATTTGGATTTTTCACCAAAGGAATACTTATACACTTGGGAGGAGCAATTTGGAGACTTATTGATGAGACAACATCTTGTTCATTGGAGGAATTCATCATATGAGGATGCTACAGGAGGAAGAGGACAGGCTCTTCAGTTTTATCCTTGCAGTTCCTTGAGGACAAGCAACATTTGGGAGGGGAGGACTGTAATATTCCTTAATTAGCGCACACCTAATTGCAATATTAATTTTTTATTTTTCTCTTAGATAGAGGAGTAACAGGGTATGGCGACGCATAAATATCCTTATTAGGAATAAAATACACTCCTAGTGTGAATGGAGGTCATCTAAAAGCTATATTTAAGACCCTTAGGTGTGAGCATGAAGACTGGGTCAACTTTGACCAAATCAAACATCGATGTTATGGAGGAGTAGCATTCATGGTGGGACAACGCAGTTTTAGAGGGAGATTGAATGCATGGAGGTGGTGACTTAAATGAGTGGGGAAAGGGTGAGGAAACTCATAACTTATATAAGGAAAAAGATGGCAGCCATATGGGGTTATGTTTTAGATTATTATTTTGTATATGGTTTGTTTAGACTTGTAAATCTCTTTGGTTGTTTAGTTAAGATTACAGTGATGTTTAGCACAGGGTTTTCTCGAGCGGGAATCCCACCTCTTTCCATGAGAGGCCTCTTGGAATAGTATCTCACTACATCGTCCACTATCCGGCATTAGGCCAAGCTACATTTTTGTGTACAATGCAGTTTCTGCAGAGCTTTGTGTTATGTTGCAGGGTGTAGTAGTGGAGAGTTGATTTGGGTCACTCCCTTGCTTGATTTCAGTTGGATGAAAGTTTCATTCCATTGGGAGACCAGAAAAGAGGAACCCTAAGCCTTATTTCACCATCCAGCATTAGGGTAAGGCACTTCTATCAGTTACAATGCAATTTTTTGAAGGAATTTTGTTATTTCAGTGTGCAGTTGCAGTAGACGGTTTGGAGCCCTAGTTGGGGGAGATAGATCTTCAGTGATGGCATCAGCCTATTATTTGGAGAATATATAGGAGGAGTTTTCATAAATTTCTAGATCATATTAGAAACCTCCTATAATCTATCCAGTTGTAGAGATTAGTCATCCCTAGGGCCATATTTGTATTTTCTGCATTTTGTGTATTTTAGGAAACCCTTCACGGGTTATCTTGGAAATGTTCTTGGGATCTTAGATCTTTGTTCCCGGAATTTTTTGAGCTATATAAAAGTATATCTATATTGATACACCATTTCAGTAGAATTTATGCCCTAAAAATGTGTTGTCTTAGCTTAGGTCATTTATATGGCAGCCATTTCTCATGTATTGACATATTTTCTTGTGGAGGCTTGTTTTGCATTTCTTGAGTGACTTTATCCTCAAGATCTTGTGCCTATTATTTGCTGATATGTTTCATAATACGGTTGTACATTAGTCTCATATCATGGTGTGTTTATTTTTTCAATTCTATTTCTAGTTTTGTGTTCATATATTGTTGCTTCCCCATTTAGGAATATTAAATACTGTTATTGTTGTATCCCTGTAACCCCCATATTGTTATTATTGTTCCCTTAAATTATTATTGTTAGGTCAGCTAGGATTACTTTATGGTCCCATGGACTCCTATATATAGAAAGGAGGTTTTGGTGATTTGAATCATCAAATAATTTTTCATTTACGTAATTTATTGTAGGTTTCCCCCTCGAAGTGGTTGATTTCTAAGGCATTGATATCCATTTTATACTATTTTTGGATTTTATTTCATAATAGTTAATATCAAAACGAGAAGATTTATTTCCCATTGAGTTGGTGCGAATCTGGCTTCTGGAAATAATCCTGACTCCATCACATTATTGGTAGAGGCAATGCACAACTGGCAAGCTCCGGTGGTTTTGTTTTCTTCAAGATTTGCACAAAATGGATATGACACTCCTTTTCCATCGATTATAGCAAAAATGTTGTGTTGCTTCCTATTTTCACAGAGAAAATCATGCACCTGCATGCATTCTTGGGAAACATTCATGCAGACACCCACTGTGCCCTCCTCTACCAAATTCGTTCCATTTTCTTCAAGAGTCAGCATCTTACTGCTGTTGCCACCCCTGACTCTAATGCCAATAGCTATAAGCCCTTTAAATACGTTATTCTTTCATATAGGAAAATATAGCATTAGAAAGCTCAGAAACAAGTTCATGTGGAGCATCTGGGAGTATGTTGCCACAATAGTTCCTCACACCTTCGCTATAAACAATCCTTAGTGACGTACTAGTAGTTGTGGTTACAAATCCTGGGACGACAAATTAAAAAGGGAGAATAATGCATTTCTTGCAAATTGTTACATTAGGATTAGGCGTTGATACCAGAACATTTTGTACATTCTATCTTGTCTTGTGAAACCACCACAAACTTGTTTCATTTAAAACTCGCCCTTCCAATGAAACAAAACCAAGGATACTATCAAATGAATTTTTCCAATCAGTTGTGACCAAGTTGTCGAGATTCCAGATGAATCTTACTCAAACATGTTTATGCTTCTTTTCATGAGATGAATCTGTACTCAAACGCATTTAAGGAAGCATTCCTGCACTCCTGGTGCACATTAGGGGAATTTTGAGGTCTAAAATGGGGCTCCTAAGAAAAATTTACAACCAAAATAAAATTTATAAGGAAAAATAGGATTCAAGATGATAATGTCAATCATGAGGGATGATTCACCATTTTTGGATTAAAAAAGTTAAAATAATAAAGAATAATAAAATAATAAAACTACTTTTTCAACACGTGTTTTCAACTTATCTCCCTAAGGTTTTACTCAAATTTTGATTGGGAGTACTCTTTAGATGCAAAATTTAATTTCTCATCCAAGGAGTACCCATGTTGCATACTTTCAATGGACCCTCCTACACTAAAAATTAGAAATACATGAAAAGGAGTGATTGCAATCACGTTTTTCATGTATTTCTCATTTTTTGTGTAGCAAGGTCCATCAAAAATATGCAAGATGGGTACTCCTTGGATGAGAAATTAAATTATGCATCCAACGAGTGTTTACGCTTGAAATTTGAGTAAAACCTTAGGGAGATAAGTTGAAAATACGAGTTGAAAAAATTATTTTATTATTTTATTATTTTTTCCCTCTAAAATTTGATGATGTAATCTAATATTATTTTATTATTTCCACTATTATTTTATAATTTCCTTATGAGGCCCATTTTAGAACTCAAAATTCCCCTAATGAAGACTTATTCACCTCCCACCAAGAAGGCACATTATTAATGATATTATTACACAAAACACTCTTCAAATTAATTAAAAATAATAATTCATATTTTAATATCTATTTCGTCTGAATGCCTCTATTTATTAGCTTAATAAGATAATAACGATTAAAAACACTAATCACAAGCATAAAATTATTTGATAAAAATCGTGAAAATTTGGACAAAAAGGAAACTCAACAACAATTATAATGACATGACACCCATACTACTTATTGGAGCTTTATAAGATAGCTCATGGCCATATTTGCATCCATATACATATGTACATATACCCAAACATCATATCAAAAATATATAAAAGCATCTACAAAACATATACCAATAATATACCAACATCACACCAAAACTACTTTGCCTCAATTGGAAAATAATGAAGGATACATAGCCCACATATAATATTCCATATCCCATGTAGCTTCATCGCGCCCAAAGTGCTTCCATTTCTCTTTAAATTTCTCGATTTTGGAGCACGAGCGTATTTTTCTGCAAAATGCATTGTGGTTCCGACTGGAACTCTCCTTCAGGCTCCACCTGCAATATAGACCAGTCAATCACTTGATCAACATATTTAACATATTTCTTAAGAAATGATATATGAAAAACATCATGGAATTTCACTATGGAAGGTAGTGCAAGTCAATAAGCTACTGGCTTAATCCTCTCAATGATCCTGAAGGTTCCACAAAACCTTGGTGCCAGCTTGCCATACGATCCAATCTGCAAGGAGCTGTTCTTGGGCTTGATATGCATGTACACCTTATCCCCAACCTAAAAATCCTTGAAAAACATGTTCCTTTTTGCATAACTCTTCTGCCCATCCTTAGCTTCTTTCAAGTTCTTCTTGATCACATGCATTTCTTGTTCCATTTCTGTGAACATCTTTGGTCCAATCAATACCTCGTTAACTGGATCACTCCAGCTAATACGAGTGTTTCAAATCCACCCATAAAACACCTAAAATTGACCCATCTTCAATGAATCCTCATACTCATTGTTGTAGGTGATATTTACCAGTGGAATATACTTTTCCCACTTACGTTACCGATGCATGACATACATCGTCAACATATCCTCCAATATCCTGTGACCCTCTCACTCTTTCCATCTGTCTGTGGATGGTAACTTGTGTTCAAGGCCAACTCAATGCCCAAACCTACAAACAACTCCTTCCAAAACATGGAAGTGAAATTTGCATCACTGTCGGAAAAAATATTCTTTGGAACACCATGGAATCTGACTATGTCTCTGATAGATTCTTGTGCTGCATCACTAGTTGATTATGTAGTCCTCACTGGAATGAAATATGCAAAAATTGTTAACCTTTCCACCACAACCATGATGGAATCACACTGTCTAACTGTCCTGGAAGAACCTATGATAAATTCCTTGGAAATGACCTCTCATTTCCACTCTGGAATCAAAATTTGTTGTAGTTGTACACTTGGATGTTTACACTCTAACTTAGCCATCTAACAATCCAAAAATATAGCTACAAAATTTTCCACATCCTTATTTATATTTGGCCAATAATATAATATCTTCAATGTAGTCAAAGTCTTTTGGTAGCTTGGGTGACCCGAATATGGTTTCACATGAAACTCCCTCAAGATCACCTTCTTGAGCTCATTTTTATCCGGTACATATATCCTATCTCTAGCCATTTCATTTGATGTGATATGGTAGTCTAAATTTTGTACACCTGCACTTGTATCACTACTTTTACCTATACCTATACTTGTACCAAGACCTATACCTATAACAACATGTGTACCTGTACCTATGCCAACTCCTATACCTGTAATCTGCTACAACATATGTGTTGAGTTGTATTAATCACTGTTAAATGACTAAAAAATACACATTAATTATCAATCCAGAGATGTCTTTTTATTCCAATGACAGTTGCACTATCTATGCCGATACACCAACTAGAAGCAATTCCAAAGAAAAGAAATTGTTTCTAAAGTAAATGCTAGAATTAAATCACTCATGCAGAAATAAAATGATCTACAATACTATAATCACACTTCAATTAACCTGTTCTAGTGCGCCATGCAACAAGTATCCAGTTGGTGTCTCTAATATCATATGTGTAAGAGCATACAAAGTATTGAAATTGAAGTGGATATATTCATAGTTGAGTAGAAGCAACAACACTATATTGATACATAAACTGAAATAAAAATACATACACACAACTAATTTAATCCCTACAATCCTTGCTAAGAAGGAGGGCCCTTCCTCCCTAGCAGGGCATAGGTAGAGGAATAACTTAATGGAAACTAACTTGAATAATGGATGTAACAAAAATAAAAAGATAATCTATATTAATCTGAGCATAATTACAAAGACAAAATAATGATGTTATCCGCTAACCTTTCGACCTCTAGGGCCGAGAAATGTATAGTAGTTACATCTCATAAAACCAAGGGATAGATTAGTCATGAGAATCTTATGATTATCATGCTGATCGAAATAGAACACATATATTTATAACCACTTCCTAATAAAGTTATGACTATAAAATTATAGATTACAATCAAAACTACCCTTAGGCTGTTATCCAAAAATACAATGCTAAAAAACTTCTACAGCTATTGTAATTGAACCACAGTTGTAGTGTAACAACTAAAGGAGAGGTCAAAAACAGGCATTGATGAGATCTAGTTAGCGGTACAACTATATCAGCAATTCGCTAGTGGGTCTGTAACATCAGAGTGTAACAGCAGTTTTCCAGTAGGTCTGTAACAACAAGGTGTAACAACATCGCTTCGATGTAACAACATCCCCTTAACTGCTCTTCTAGACCTCATGCTCAAGATATTTTTTGCTATAAATTACATCTAGAAAGACAACACAAATACCATAGATCTTCTCCAAACACTCATCCTCAATTAGTCATAAAAAGGCATGATATATCATAATAATTGATGAATTGGCAGAGTAATAAAAATGAGGTGAAACAACACAAGTTAGGATATAAAGGTAGGAAAAAAGAGCCAAATATACTCCCATTGGTTATAGTTATGAGGAAAAATAGGGAAAACAAATGTAGGAAAAGTGTACAACACTAGCACCCAACATCTCCCCCCAACTGAAATACTTGCATGTCCTCATGCAAACTCATCTCTCATAGTAATATCTTCGGTGCAGATCGGTGAGATCATAAAAATTAGTTGTATCTTCATCAATAGACCTGTAATCATGATTGGCCATCAAATACCATACCCATGACTATGACTCATACTTAATCAATTCATAATTACTCTGATAATGCTTAATTGGCAGCCAGATCAAAGGAAACTTGAATCTCAATCCTAGCCACAAAGCACAAATGGATTGTACGATCTGTGCATATGGTGGTACATGTGTAACAACCACCATGAAATTCTAGAATGAGAATGGGTCCCCCTTCAGTAGCCCAGCACTGCTGGCTTCCGTGCATTTCAAGCACCCTTTCAAGGCTCGACTCTTCATCATTGAGAATTGATTGAGGCAGAAGTTCACAATTATTCTTCTATAAGTGGCGGTCGGTTCTTTAATCTCATGGGTACTCAACATTATCCTGAATTCTCACCTTAACTCGATAGCCTGTCCCGGTTCTGCCCGAACCCACAATGCCATCTTCTCCTCATTAGCCTCCATAGATTTGATGGCCAAATTCCATTCAATTTGATTCTTCATGAAGGACACAAAAGCTCGCAATTGAAGATCTCCCATAGAGGAGAATATTGTCACAACCATCTGCATACTCACATGTTCACAAATAATATTGTGTAAGAATAACTCACACAGCAAGCTTTTCTCATCAAAATCATAGGCACGAAAAACATCTAGAAATGTACGAGTGGAAGAACATAAATAAGGCCTATCCTCCATAAAAGCTTTCATTTGGAATAGGAATTAACGTTCCCATAGAAATATAGGATAGTATGGAGAAGGCCGCCTACAACCCAGCAAGTTTAGGGCGAGGTCATGAAGTTTTTTCTTATCTATGGTGAGATCTCGAATCTATTGTTGTTACAGCAGCATTTTTTCCTCTTGTTTCTTAAGATATTCCTTCTTCTTATAATTCTCTCATCCTTTCTTCAACTCTTCTTTCACCCATCTTTCAAGTAAAGTGTCTATTTATCTCTGATGTTCCTTTCGTGAAATCATCCCCTCCCGAAGGGAGATTGCTTCTTCTTTCCACTTTTGTAATTCAGAATTAACAAGATTTTCTCAAAACTCCATCTCGAGATGGGACCCGACATTTTTCTGCATTCAATATCCACATAAATAATGGGTGTAACAACCTCTACTACATAGGGTTGTTGCACCTCTACTACTGGTTCTTGTGTAACAATAGCTTCCTCGGTGGGTTCTTGTGTGTCAGCCCCTTTGTTTCCACCTATATTAGCCTCTGTGTCCATTTTTGTTTCTTATACAATAGGAGTGGCTTTCATAGGTTCTTGTGGGTCGGATTCTACGTCAATTATTATAAGAGGCTCTACTTTAATTGTTGGTTCTTGTGTAACAACAGTATCATCAGTAGGTTCTTCTGTAACAGCCTCTGGCTGTTCTGTTTCTGTTTCCATTGGGCTAATACTTTCTCTAGAGACCTTATACGCCGTTGTTGTTAAGTCTTGAAAACATGTCATGCATACAGACACTGGTATTTCCTTCCCCTCAGATAATTTCTGCTTCAATTCTTCATTTTCCTTTATTAGGTTTTCGAGTTCTAATAACAGGACATGAGTTTCTTCCTTACATGATGAGGAGGATTGGCTTTCTTCTTCTAAAACTTATGCTTTTCTGTTCTTTCTGACCGTAGGAAAAAGTTTCTACAGGTATGTTGACTTTCACTCTTTTTTTTTTCTTCTATCCCCAATTGGTTCATTAGTAGGCTCTTTCCCAATTCTAGCTCCAGCAGGCTAAGTCTGGGTTTCCACTTCTGCCTGACTTCTTCCCGAAGTTGTGGTTTGTTTCCCCCGGCTTGTCCTCAACATATTTTGCTTGAATTCTTCCCAAGTTTTCTCTTGCTAGCCTAGGGCATCCAACACGATTAACTATATGAGTCCATGATTAGTCACACATGCCTCTAGGTGTGATGATGTTTTTAATGTTGTCACCATATGCTTGATGTTCCCTAACAAATAGAATGGAAGATTAATATTTTGTTGTTGCCAAAGGTGATTAAGCAGAGGAAAGTGATAGTTAAACATTATCATGGATCTTCCGTCACAAGTGATATATTTAATTAAACCCAGGGAAACATGTTCCTAAGGATGAGGAAGTGACAACCTGTCGATTCCTCTCCCTTTCTTCATTTTTTCTTCTCCTTATAGGAATTCTTCTTTCAAGGAGGGGTCGTTGATTTTTTTGTTAACCCACCTCTGCCCCTCTACTGGAAATGAAGTTACCAGGGAAATTACCTCTTCAGTAACCTCCACTTTCATGCCCCTTACTCGAGTTTGATTATTGTTCAGATTCTGAGAAAATTCAATTGCCACCGCTTCATCTGAGCCTTCAAGCTTCTGGAAATACACAATCCATTCAGCATCTTTGAATATATGGTAGGCTTCTGGAAAAGTCTCCATGGCATCCATAGAATCCGACTCTTTCCTGACCGTTACTCCACCCATCTTTGTTATTTGTTTCTAAATTCGCTTCTTGCTACTCAACCCCACTGTAATGTCACTCGTTTTTTAATTTGCTTCTTGTTGTTCAACCCCACTTTAATATCATCATGTTTCTAAATTCGTTGCTTCTTGGTGTATCTTCTTATCTTAATTGAAAATTTTTCAATGAGGATGCAAGGTTTCAGTTGAGGAGGTTGATTGGAGGTGATAGCTTTTACGGATTACTAAATCAAACCTCACACTAATATTCATAAATGTATCATTATGGAAAGTAATGGGATCAAGTACATACGGTCTTTTCTAGCCAGATTCAGTCATCATTGGAAATTTTGTTTTTTTTTTTGCTAAATTACGCTATTTCTACTATGAACATAAAATTACAAAGCTGCCACGGCTCAGCTGAAGAAGCCTGAGACCGGGCTTGATTGCTACTATCAGTCTAGATATGGAACTGCCCATAAACGGGAAACCAGTTCGATAATAAGTAATAACACCGCCCAGTGATTGGGAAACCGGCGAAGAGTTAACTGTTTTGTGCATGTAAAAGCTAGAAAGATACCAAAGATACAAAAAATACAAGCAGCTATATCTGCTATGAGCAGTCATTGAGACACTAGTGCTAGCAAAACTGTTAAAACAGAGTTCATACATGAAACTTGTCACGGAAGTGAGTGAGCAGTTAATCTGAAGCTGAGTGCTCCTCCACAATTCTGCAGCCATACTGGTTGTTCGGGTCCCCTTCATCAGTCTTGGTCTTTTCTTCTTCTGTCAGGCCAGCGTCCATCTGCAAATTGAAAAGCCCCGAGGAGGAAGGGATGGGAGCAGTGGGAGCTCCAGAGGAAGGGATGAGGGGAGCAGGATCAGGGCGATGCGGAGGGACAAAAGCAGGAGCCGAAGGAGTTTGCAGGTGGCTAGGGTGAGAGGCAGGCGGGAAGGGGAGCTCTTCACTCAACGTAACAGTTAGGAAAACAGAGATAGGGTGGTCAAACTCCAGGTTGAAGCGTAACTCAGTATGTTGCGTGGCTTGCTGGAGGAATCTGCTGCTCGGAGAAGGAGAGGAGGTGGTAACGTGGGGCTGGGGCGGGAGCAGAGGAGGAGCAAGGGGCGGAGGGGCAGAGCGAGGAGGCGCCACATCAGGGAGGTCAAGGCGAGGACCAGGAGGGTCAGAAGAAAAATGAGCCAGTCGTCTTACAGAAGGCTCCAAAGGGCGGTCGACATTGGGGCTGAGGGGGGGGGCGCTCGCCCATGGATCTGCCCCGAGAAGCTC
Source organism: Pinus albicaulis (assembly GCA_034641835.2). Classification (NCBI taxonomy): domain Eukaryota; kingdom Viridiplantae; phylum Streptophyta; class Pinopsida; order Pinales; family Pinaceae; genus Pinus; species Pinus albicaulis. The sequence continues at coordinate 1,377,149,890 of CM076581.1, forward strand.
CCTTTCTGCAAGCCATACACTGCCGAAGTCGGGGCATGGTGAAGACCTCAGAAGAGTCCGCCCAACCTCTGGAGAGAGCAGCAGTAGTAACAAGAGAATTTTCAACAAAAGCAGGAAGAACTGGAGAATTGAAATGAATCAAACAGAAGTTACTGTGTGAGTAATGGAAGCCTGGAACGGTTTCCAGACAGCAATTTAACGTGCACCGTCGACCTGTTGTTGTTCTTTCTCCACCTGAAGCAGAGCCTTCTGGGCAGAGCGCGCTCAATGGTGACAGAGGACGGTGGCCATCGACGAAGCACTCCGGAGAAATCGACTGATAATGCGCCATTTGAGAGCTGGTGTACTGACTAATGCACAGGAGATGGCGGTGTATGAATGCACAACGCAGATGGGCAATAAAACTCGCATTTAAGTTGCCATGGGGGGCCATGTGGCCACCCCAAGTGGGATGCATTGGGATCATAACCGGGCCTGTTGGCTTCTGTGCACACCTAAACATCCGCATCCGGAGATTGGAAATTTTGTTATTAATTGGGTGCATGCGGATTTGATAGATGTTTATGACTACAACCTTTTTAAATGATTTCAAGACATATCCCCTCCCCCACATTAATGGTGATGACCACCCACGGTCTTCATAGGAATATCCTTACTTCTGCCAATTAATCACCAAATCATAAATCATAACATCTACCTTTTAAATGACATACCTGAGGTGACGTGGAGGAAGATTTCGAATTGGCGGCATTCTACTTGCAGCACTCATGTTGTTGCGTTTGGATGGCACACTTATTTTTGTTATGGAATAAAACATAATAAAAAGTGTTCATGGATGTCAGTTGTTACATGTGTAACAACCAAGACATCCCTTAGATTAATTTTCAAACAAACATAATAATTAGCAGAAATTGGCATAGAAAATAAAATTACATGAATACCATCATCCTATAAAATAGATCATAAAGGGAAGATGATGTTTTAGGAAGAAAAACATGGGTGTAATAGCTGCCATAGGAGGGGTTTTCAGTTGTTACCAATTGTTTGATTGTGCCCTGGAAAGGGGTTTTCATAGTTAGATTTTTTATTTTTATTTTTCTATATATATATATATATATATATATATATATATATATATATATATTAATTGTTTTTTAAACAGGTGTAACAACTGCCACAAAAATATTTTTCAACTACTTATTGGAATTTCAATTTTAAGGCTGCACAGGAGAATGTTCCCCTGTTGTTGTAACATGAAGATCAAAGTCTGCGACAATGGTGAAAAATGATTCCTTCAAAGCGGGTTGATGATATAACCTTAGATGGTGCCCATTAACTAGTAACGGTGTCTTAGCACTGTCAATGGTGACCAATTGTATATTCCCATTGTCAAAGGTTGTATCCACTTCGTAAGGACCTAGCCATATGGTGCAGAGCTTGCCTTTGAAATATTTGAACCTTGAATCATACAAAAGAGCCTAATCTCCTTTTTGGAAATTGTTCTTCTTAATAAACCCATCATGCCATCTAGCTCTTTGCTGCTGAATGATCTCTATATGTTGAATGGCAGCCAGTTGTTTCTCTTCCAACTCATTGAGTTGGTTCAGTCTTTAAGTCTGTGTTATACTCAAATCTAGATCAACCAACAATTCTTTTATTAATATCTTTATTTCAAACTCTATGGGGCATAAGGGATTCTTACCATACACCAATTCATGTGGTGAGAAGCTTGTAGTATTCCTCCATGTTGTCCTATAAGCCCACAGTACTTCTGGAAGTTTCTCGACACAGTTTCTTTGGTGGCTAGTGCTACACATTATTCTATCACCATGACATTTGATTTTCTATATAGGTCCATCACTACCTATATTATGCTCCCTTAGAAGTCAAAAACCCTAATATTCCTAAACCAAGTCTTGGAATTGGAGAAAAGCTCATTAAAACCCTAAAAATTTGAAGTCCTCACTTTTCCTATCCCTTTCTTGCGCATCCGCAGATACTTATTCTATAGCATGCCGCAGCTCCTGCACGTTTTGCTTATAAAAACTGCAGATCCCCGTAAAAATTCAAATAAAGGAAAAATTAAGTTCTATAAGAAAAGTTGGTTGAATATTCTCCCAACTAGAAGCTTCTAGAGGCATGATCAGCTCGAGCTTTATCCCTCCACTAATGGAGATTTATCCCTCCACCCATGGAGCTTATACCTTGGTCCATGGAGCTCAAATCCCTTCATGAGAGGAATCCATCCCCCATTTGATGGAACTGAAACTACCTCCATTTCCCTATAAATTGAGCTCATGTTTTAGTCTCAAGGGTAGACATACATGTTAATTGCTAAAGGAATTCTTAGGAGATCATACTCTCTATACTAGCTGTTGTTGGCATGCGAATGATCACACCCTTATTTCCATAAATACATGTTGGTTCAAAGAGAGGAAGGCTTCTCAAACTGTAGGAGGAATGATTTCTTAGGACCCCGGGAGGAACTTGTACAACATCAAGGCGTCAGGGTGTAAAGTTACTCCTTTCATTAAAAGATAATACATATGGATTTACTTTTCTCATTGAGATGTTCTTGTACTTGTTGAATAATTCAATACTTAGATTCCCTGATCAGTAAGTTAGATTAGTTGTTCTTAATTATTATATGTTGCAGGTGATTTTAATTCTTTTGTCTGTCTTTGACTGCAGGTTATACATACTGAAGAAGCCTCTTTGGAGCGGCTGGATAAAAGATTGTACCGAACGTTGGATTTCAAGGTAGGGGCATGTCCTCTTCCTTTGTTTATAATAATTATGAATCGCACATGAACTAGAGAAAACAATTTACAAATGGATGTTTATTTCTAGCTATTCGTAGAATATTAGGGAGATCATTCTTGTCCACAAGAGGGATTTATCCGCACAACAAAATGGCGACTCTACTGAGGAAAGAACTTAGTTTTATTTTTTGTTTTTTAGTTTGAATTTTAAAATTTTTCTGATTTTTATTTATCTATGTTTGGGTTGGGTAGATAAATTCTAGGAATACTTGAAAAGAAAAATTTGAATATTTATTTTTCTGTACTTTTCCTGGCCTCCGCATTTTTTGTTTAAAAACAGTGCGATAGCCTCCGCATCTTTTAGTTCAGAACAAAGTGGTACCGCTTTGTTCTCTATTAGAACCTGCAAACTTGTGAAAAGTTTTGAAAAATTAATATTTCTCTTTTTAGGAGCCAGATTACTAGATTCTTTTTGTTTTCCCCAACTTGTCTTGACTGTCAAAACTTGTGTGTGAATTTCCTTTCAGCAATCATTGCGTTTGTGTGATTTTTCATCTGATTTCAATTTTATGAGTGAGTTTTTTCCCTACTTTCTTGCTGCTCCATACAAGATACCTTCATATACCGCATCTTGTTGGTATAATGATGATCTATTACTGATCCATTAAAATAATTGTAGACTTCACTTTTATGAAACTTGATATTGTTTTCATTTTCAAACTTCAGAAGAGATTTTAAACCTATTAAAGCCTGATTTTCACACCAAACAATTTTTTTAGATGTTTTCATTTCTGTTTTGATAAGTATAAATCCTTCTGTTAGCTCCCCGTAATTTTCTAGATTGATTGAGATAAAAATTGACAAGGGTAACATCAAACCAAGCTTTAGGGCTCTAGGATCTAGCCCTCCTAGTCTCAGAGAGGGATCTCTCAATATGATTGTAAGGATATAGCTTGATGCTTTTAAAGGGTTGATTTAAGGCTAGTTATTAGGTACAAGTTTGTTTATTTGTTGGTTGGTTATGATAATTTGATATATTTTAGATAGGAAACATGGAATATTGTTAAGTCATTGGGCAATGGACTATAACAAGGTCCAGATAAGTTTGTAAATGGTGTTAAGAGCATTTGCAGGGCAAGTTTACTTGGTTGGTGGATATTTTAAGGTTATGATGGATTTATAAAATGCACATTAAAATTGAGAACAACAAGATAATAAAGGGAAGAAACAGAATCCTTTATATACTTGTAAACTGAGGGAGTTATAAAATTGATAAGAATAGCAAGAGAATCAAAGGCATAAGCAAAACCTGATCCATTTTATTTTAGACTGAAAATAGATAATTAACCAATGATTCCAAGAACAAAATATTTTAGTGGCAACAATATGCAGGGCTAACCATGAATCATGTTGAAACCAACTGATCTAAACTATTCAATAAATAGACAAGCATAAGAAATACTTAGAGAGAAAAAGATGATTTCTCTAATATATCCTAGGAGAAGAAAAAATTAAGGCAGTGAAGGACAAATAGATTTAAGGTGCAATTAGAAAAAATTTCTTAATCTAAATTCTTTGTCCTACTACAACATAGAAAGATGGAAAACATAATGGAAAAATTAGAAAACATAAACAAAAAAAACTTCACCACCAACCAAGCCTATGGATCCTGCAAACAATCCTTCTCCATCAACAAGCAAATCAGATCATGCATGAGTTCCAAGGCATCAATTTTTCTTCAAGAGCTTCAAACGACTATGTATTATTCCAGCATTAGTCATCAAAATCCAACATTTACAATGAGTTCTAGTGCAGTATTTATACCGCAAATGAGGAGGTAGAACTCTTCTAGGGTTCAAAATGTTATTAATGACGGAGTAAATATGTTCCTGACCTTAATAACCATGCAAGGCATAAGGTAGGAACATCTGTAGATACCTCTCTGTTTTAATAACTCTGTCTTACTTTCTAAGGATAAAATAGGTGAACATATTGACTTTAAGGTTTTATCATTACATTTTACAATAATTGTCGTGACAGTTTAAACTATATTCTTTTGTGTAATAACTGTTGATTTGCCTTTTCAGATAAAGAACGGTAAAAGGAGTCAGTTGATATTTCTGATGAAATAATTACTCTTTTTTGATGAATTCAAGGCTTCTTTAGCCTAATCTTCCTTGATTTAACCTTAAAAATTTAATCTCTTTCCACTGATCTTCACCGTTTTCTTCGATTTGATGTACAGGTGGCTTTAACTCTGATTAGGCCTCTAATTTTGGCTTTTAGGCCTTCTTTAATCATCTTTTGTCTTAATTCCCTTACTGACTGTTTTAATATTCAATATTTGTCCTTAACTCTTTGTATTTATCCTTTATCTTGATGCTAATCCTCACTTTTCTTTGATTTCCTCGATCAAGCCTTTAATCATTCTGTTTTCTTGTTTGCAGGGGTTTCTTGGTATTTTGGAGGGTTTTTGTGATTGCACCGATGGCCATAAAGCATCGATGGGAGCTTTGAATCAGACCCTTTATCCCATTATCCATGCATTTGATCCTTGGATCGTCATCCAATAGACCAAAAACCACTTAGATTGGTTGTGGGAAGGCTTGCAAACTTCGGGTCACCATTAAAACTTGCAAACAAACAAAAATATTATATAAAACATGTGAATTGGATAAACTTCTTTACGGGGGGGGGGTTATGGAGCGATGCAAAGGAAGGGGTTATTGCAGGGAGGAGGTTCCATGGCGAAACCATGAAGAACAACCCTTGAACTCAAATAATGGCGCGAAAAGGTGAAGGTGGTTTTGGGGAAAAACCGGTGGTTTTCGTGTTGGCAAAGGATGGTAAGCGGTAAAGGCCCATACGAATGTGATATGGCTATGGAGGTTAGACGCAACCTTGGAAAAACCACTTATTTCATGTTAAAAATGCACAGAAGGGGGGTTGAACGAGTTTGTGCGCGATACAATCTTAGCCGTCAGATCGAGAGGATCAACGGTGGAGATCTTCTCGCAGGTTTCCGCAAATAACGGATCAGTGAGAGGATGGGTGAAAAGGTGAAAAAGTGATGGTCATTGGATTGGCAGGATAAACTGTGGAGATCTTCTCGCAGATTCCCAAAAAAGAATGAAGGGGCGAGAGGACGGATGAAATGTGAAAGAGCGATGAAGCGCTCACTATTGGATTAACGAGATCAACGGTCAGAATCTATTGCAGGGGGACCATTGAGGTACAAGGGGGAGAACAGGGAGGAGTCCCGTTGGCCATCAAATATGGAGAATATCAACAACTAAGATCAAATGTGGGGGGACTAGGGGTACGAAAGGATCTCGTCGGCGGGGTGCCTCTACAGTGAATGGGGAAATATTGGCCATCGGATTGGCAGAAAATCAACAGTGGAGATTAACTGTGTGGGGACTGGGGAGTACAGGACACTTTGGTCAGATGCCCCCACAGTGAACCTGCGTCGTTGATCTGGGAGGAATGGACGGTCCAGATTAAATTGGTATATAGTAGATAAATGATGGTGGATGAGGGGTCAGGGGGATGGCGAAGTTGCGAGGAAGCGAGGGCCATTAGATCTTGAGGATCAACAGCCAAGATAATTACAGAGAAGGAGTGTGTGGGGTAAAAGCAGAGGAGCATTGGCCATTGGATCAGGATCATCAACGGTCCATGATGAAGCGCAATATCGCATAATGAAACGAATGGCATGAGGGGAGGGGGGAAAAGGCGATCAGGCAATGAAGCACTAGCCATTTGATCAGGAGGATCGACGACTCAGATCATATCGGGGAATGTCCAAAATGAATGAACAGGGAAGAAGAAAGCAATAATGCGAGATGGCGCAGATTTTTGGATCTGAGGGAGACAGATCAATGGTGGAGATCTCATTGGCGAAGGATGGACAGGCGGAAGGGAAAGGGTGATGCGAGACAGTGCGGACCGTCTGATTAGATTTGATTGACAGTGGAGATTTTATCGCGAGATCGCATTGGTGGGGGGAAAAGGGTCAGGAGACAAGGGAACTAGGATGTTTTGATCTACTGATGCGATGGAGAAGTGCGATGTGATGTGGTGGAGAAGGAGAATTGTGAGAGCCGTCAGATCTTGGGAACGGATGGTCCAGATCTCATCAGAGGATCGGCATATCGGCGGAGTAAAGGGTCTGGGAACAAAGGAATTGGGATCGTCGATATGTGATGGCCGATGGACTTAGCGCTCGGTCGCAGAGCAGCTTATATGACGAAAAATGGGGCTAAGGCTAAGCCGAAAGGCGCTTAAAACCTAATGTTTGCAAAGGAGCGGAAAAAGGCCAAAAATGAGGTTTTTTGGGTTTTTGAGGGGTTTCGATAGGATAAAAAAGGGGTTTTAAAACCAGAATAAAGGGATTTCATTAGGTTTAAAGGGGATTTTGAAGGAAAATAAAGGGTAAAAAATGGTTTTTGGAAGAAAAAGGGATGGGGGAAATGAGGGATTTTTCAAAGGGAAAATGATGGAAAAATGGCTTAGAAACAGTCTCTTTTGGTATCAGTAGGGCAACTTAGAGGCTTTGATTGAAGATTATCAATGGAATGGATTTCCTGAGGATAAAGAACACAGAGAGGCTTCAAGAAGTCACATAGTTTGCATGAAATTTGTTTCCTGAAGGCTAAAGACGTGTTTAGCCATCTTTGAATATGTCAAAATTATAGATGGCTAACAGTGGCTCCAATTGGGGAGGACATATGTCTTTTTAGGTGTCCAGAACCTCAACTATCAATCTTCTGGCTTTCAACAGACCAGTACCCCATCCATTGGGCAAAATCTCTTTCTTTATTGTTGATCTTTCTCTGAAAAAGACAACTTTATCAATCTGCAACATGTAATATCTTTTAAAACAACATCTCTACCTACCCAATCTTACTTTGTCCTAGCATTTTTTCTTCCTTTGAGTGCATTTGAACTAGAAATTTTTTTTAACATTTTATTTTTTAAAAATAGAAATAAACTACCTAATCCTATCCTTATTTCTTCCAAGAGTACAGATTAAACTGTTGAACTCTTTATTTCTATACCTAACTATCTACCTATCAAGATTATACTATTTAACAGATTTTATTCTCTATTTCTAAAATAGGAAATTTAAAACATAGTCAAATTAGGATTAAACTGTCTGATTTTCTATGGTGTCTATGGTTATATGTACAAGTTGCACATAGACTTTATTTGTAGAAATTTAAAAAAAAAATGTGAAAGCTTAAGATCTGAAAATTATAAACATCCTTCTATTCTTTTTCCAACTCTGGTTTTGATCTATTTAGAGCTAGCTTTTTCCTTTCTTGGTTCAGATTTTGAGTTTGTTTGAACCATTCTTTTCTATCCTAATATATTCCACTGATAAGCCAAGATTATACAGTTTTGCAAATCTTCTTCACTAACCTATCATCATGAAATTCAAATTTACTCAATCATGTTTAGGCTATATGATTGAATAATTACAAGTAGTGGCATTTGCGCTTGCACACAAACATTATTTTTCATAAAAGTAAATCAGAAAGATAAGGCCATGATTTTTCTTTTGTGAGGCATCCTTATCTATCCCTTTGGTTCTGTTTTAAGCATGCAGAACCAGTATCTTTTCAATATCCTAATCTATCTTTTTTTGAATAAGTTAAGTCTGAAATAATGTTTTATCAATCAAAGTTTCTACTAACTTATCAACATAAATCTAAAGCATGTTCAACCATGATTAGGCTAGATAACTAAACAATATATCGCTTTGATTCATTAGTGGCATTTAGACTTGCACACTTTCATAAAATTCTCTTTTTTTGGGTATGGGGTTGTACCTTTTCTTTTGACTACGCTCTTTTTCCTCTTTCTATTGTTTTTGTCTTTTTATTTTTCCAATTTAAAAAGCAATGTTATATACAATGAAAAAGTTTTGAAACTAAGATTCTTGGTAGAGATAGTGCTTGAGCATCCTGCCATTGACAGGACCTCCAAATAGATCTTCTCCATTCAGTTCTTGCAGGAAGAATGCATTATGGCCCCTTATAGAATGAATAATATAAGGCCCTTTCCACATATTCTCAAATTTTCCATGCTTTCCTTTCTCTTACCTTCTAGAATCCCACTTTAGAACTATATTTCCAACTTGGAAATCATTTTCTTTAGTCCTTTTGTCAAATAGTTTCTTGATGTTCTCTTGGACTAGTTGTGTTCTTTTGTACACTTCGTCTCTTGACTGCTGTAAATGAATGGTTTGATTGATCCTTCTCTGCATATCATTCTCTTCATCTTGTACTTATTAAAGAAGTTTCATGACTGGAACTCCTAAGGATGTTGGGAAGACTACATCCATACCATAAACCAGCTGATAGGGAGACATATTTATTGACTTTTTGGTGGTTAATATATCATCCCATAAAGCATGAATAAGCTTACTATGCCATGATTTCTTATTCGGTTCCAACAGTTTTTTGATAATATTGAAAAGGATTTTTTTGGAGGATTCAGCTAATCCATTCCCTTGGGGATAGTAGGTAGTAGAATGACCCAATTTGATATGATATTTATGGAATAAGTCAATCATTTTTTTAGACTTGAAAGCAGTAGCATTATATGTGATAATTTTTCTACGACAACCAATTATGGATAGTATGTTAGTTTCAAGGAACTTGATAATGACAGAGTCAGTAGCATTCCTAGAAGGTATGGCTTCTATCCACTTGGTAAAATAATCAGTGGCAGTCAAGATCCACTTATGTTGGGTTGAAGAAGATGGGTGAATTTCCACAATGAAATCCAAGCCCCATTGTTGAAAGGAGGCCTCAACACTGGTGGTATGTAAGGGTAAAGGCAGGAGTTTTCTCTTGCCATAAAAAATTTGACACTTATGGAAAGACATGACAAGCTTCTGAGTATCTAGGAAAATGGTGGGCCAATAGTAACCAGATCTTAGGATTTTATTTGCTATAGTCTTCTAGTAAATACGTCCTCCACATTCTCCCTCATGAAGCTCATGCATGATTTTTCCTGCATCAACCTCAATTAAACATTTAAGTAAAATCCCCACAAAATTTTTCTGATACAAAACTCCATCTAATATACAATAATTTAAAGCCTTCTGTTTGACAAATATAGCTTTTGTTTTTGACAAAGAAGGAGGAGCATTCAGATAAAGCAACACATATATGATGTCAACATACCAAGGAGAGTTCATGAATGTTTCTCCAATGAATGGTGCTATGCATTCTTCTATCTCTTCCAAAATATCAACCATGTTCATATCCAAATCTTGGAAGTTTGACTCAGCCATGAGTTTTTCTAATCCCTGCCCTTTGATGAGCTTGGTGGGCCTGATCTCTAAGTCATATTCTAAAATGTTAGCAATCCACTTACCCCTTTTAACATCAGGGCCTTGGTTAAGTATATCTTTGACAACCATGTTTGGGACAAAGGCTATGATATGTGAATGAAAAACATAAACTCTAAAATCCTTCAAAGATTTGATTAAGGCAAAGGCTTGTTTCTCCATAATGTTATACTTTAGAGGGGCATCCCTTAAGGCTTTGCTGAAGAAAGCTATGGTCTTCTCTTGCCCCATGATGTTCTTTTGCAACAATACTACTTCCATAGTATGTTCAGAGGAAAAGGTGTTAGGTCCCTATATTACTAGTATAGTACCTTATTGTTGTTAGTGTAACCCCTTTATTGTTATTATTGTACCCTTGTAACCCCCATTTTATTATTATTGTGCCCTTAAATTATTATTGTTAGGTCGGCTAGGATTACATTGTGGCCCACTAGAATTACATTATGGCCACATGGACTCCTATATATAGAAAGGAGGTTTTGTAAATTGTATCATCCAAGAATTGTTCATTTATGTAATGTATTGGAGGTTTCCCCCTCGAAGTGGCTCATTTCTAAGGCGTTGATATCTCTTTTCTTCTCTTTTGGAGCTGGTTACACAACATTGCACGTAGGTTTGGGATTCTAGGCTTCCAAGAATCTTTCGCACAATCATTATCATGAATGGGCGGACGCTGCTCAATCAGCTGTGGTTCATCATCAGATTAGATCAGATAGTTGCTAAGTTTAAATAGATGAGAGATGTGAAAGAAAACAGATATAACCGTTATATCTGTTTTCTTTGCATCTCCTACATCTATTTAAACTTAACGACCGATCTGATCTCTCACCTAGTCCTGATGATGAACCACACTGGTTGGTTCGAAACGCGTCGACTTTATTCATGATAATGTGATTATTACCGAAATATTTGTTCATAATTTATTGATGGATCAGAAGTCAAAATTGGCTAATTCTAGGGTTTCGCTGCTCCAAACATGTCATCGTGGAATTTTCGCTATAACTTTTTTTCTACGAAGCTTCAGAAGCTGAAATTTCTAGGGTGCGAAGCTGAAATCTCGAGGAAGGTTGTCTAAAACTTTCAGATCTTGGTTCGCAATATTTGAGGAGATATCATCTGTGGAAGTTAGGTATTTTTTCAGGCTCATAAACAGGTCATCGTGGCATTAATTATAGTTCTTTTAATGAAGGTTCGTAATCTAGTCTGTGAAGGGTGCTAAGCTGAAATCCCGAGGAAATTGTCTAGAACATTCAGAGCTTGGTTCGCAATATGTTTGGAGATATGATCTGTGGAAGGCAGTGCTTTTTCAGGCTCCTGAATTGCATCTCAAAGAGTTGATCGTGGGAAAATTTCAATAACTCTTTCTCTGAGCATCGGATTGGAGTGCCGTAAAAAGTGGTCGCAAGTACATAGACTTTAGTTTATTGGATATCAATTTTAGAGACAAAGGATGAAACGGTGACACGTGGCAAGTCGTACAAGTTCACTCTACTGAACTAGTCCATAATTAAGTCATTTTGGGAGATTGGACACAACTTTGTCTTGGAGAATCCAAATCAGGTCATACCTATGGCATTCAAAAGAGAATTCATAGGGCTACTTCAGTGCTGAATTTCAGATATTGAAGTTCCGAAATAACAGAGATAATACAATTTCAATATCGAGCTCCTCAAAGCAAGTAAAAGGTGTGTATTTTTTTCTCCGAATTGCACAAGTCTTGTTTGAAGAATCAATTTGAATTGATTGAAAGGGCCTATTGTAGAATAGATATCAATATTGAAGTATAAAATGGCCCCTAAAAAGAATTCAACACCAATTAAGCCTTTGGAAAGCTCTACTATGACTCATGAAGGCGAAGAATGGCAACATGACATAACAAAATTACAAGAGCAAGTGCAACAAATTTCGCTCTCGCAAAGAGCAACAAAAAATGACATGGAAGTTTTGAAGAAAGGCGTGGAAACCAAGATAGATGGCATGGAAGCTAAGATGGATGACATGAAAGACCACATGGAATACCACATGGAAAACAACATGAAAAACATGAAGAATGATCTAAAAGCAGACATCGAAGATTTGACCAAGATGATACAAGAAATGTTTCCTAATGGTGAAAAGATAGTAGAAGAACCTCATGATGAGAACAAAATAAATGTTAATCGTGATTTCATAAAATCTAATGTTGGCGGGAAGAACCACCATATTCCAAAAATGGATATGAGAAAGTTTGATGGAAAAGATCCTGTAACATGGATACTACAGATGGAGCAATATTTTGATCTCCATAATGTGCAAAACACACAAAAGGTACGCATTGTAACTTTACATTTAGAACAAAATACATTTGTATGGTATCGATGGCTTTGCTCCCGTAAAAAAATTGTCACTTGGTCAATTTTTACGGAGGAAATGATAGCACATTATGAGGATACAAAGAGCAACACCTTCTTTAGCCAATTGATAAATCTCAAACAAAAGGGTTTAGTGGGGCAGCACATTGAGGACTTCCTAAAATTGAATATAAGGGTAACTGATATTCCAGAGGAACACAGGATTGATCTCTTCATAGGCACTTTAAAGGATAACATCCAACATGAAGTTCGCATTTTGGAACCTGATTCATTGGAGAAGGCATTCAAGTTGGCAAGAAAAGTTGAATGTAAAATTATGGCGACAAGGAAGCCTACCACTCAATTCTATAAAGAAGGAAGTGTTGCTACGCCTAGATTTCCACAACCTACAAGGCTGACACCACAACAATTGGAAGAAAAAAGAGCAAAAGGGCTTTGCTACAGTTGTGATAGCAAATACACTAAAGGTCATAAGTGTGCTGAGAAGAAATTATTTACATAGATTGTGAAGAGGAAGAAGAAAATGAACAAGAAGAGGATATACACCAGGAACCAACCCTAGAAGAGGAAGAAATGAATCCGACCATATCGTGTAATGCACTGGCAGGAATTACCACTCCTCAAACTCTCAAGATACAAGGACAAATCAAGAAGAAAAAGGTAATAGTGTTGATTGATTCAAGTAGCACCTATAATTTTATTCATTGTAAGGTAGCCAAGGAATTAAATTGTTTCCTATACCCAGCACCAGAATGTCAAGTGATGGTTGCAAATGGAGGAACTATAAATTTCTCTAGGAAATGCCATAATATCAAGTTAACCATGGGGGAATATGTATTGACTAGTCCAATGCTTTCCATTCCTATGGGAGGTGCCGATGTTGTACTAGGAGTACAATGGTTACAATCTTTGGGGACGGTAGCTTTTAATTTTCAAGAACTTTTCTTGAAATTTTTTTCAGAAGGAAAGGAAGTCGAATTACGGGTATTGAAGGGAAGCCAGGAAGGATAATAAGCTCTAATTTCATGACAAAGCTTCTAAACAAAGAACAACGAGGCGTAATTTCACAATTATGCTCACTAGATGTTCCGACATCAAAATCATCTATTTCTGCAGATCTCCAACAAGTCTTGGACAATCATTCCAAGGTGTTTGAAACTCCCAAAGGACTCCCACCTATTCGTGATCAAGATCATGCTATTCATTTGATTCCAGGAAGTGTTCCTCCAAACATCAGGCCTTATAGATATCCTTACTTCCAAAAGAGTGAAATTGAACGTATGATTGCAGAAATGTTAGAGGCGGGTATAATTCAACTCAGTCAAAGTTCTTTCTCTGCTCCTGTAGTGTTGGTACACAAGAAGGATGGATCATGGCGAATGTGTCCGGATTATAGGGAGCTCAATAAGCTCACCATTAAAGACAAATTTCCCATTCCTGTGATTGAGGAATTATTGGATGAATTACATGGAGCAATTTATTTTACCAAGTTGGATCTTCGTTCAGGATATCATCAAATTAGAATGAAGACTGAAGATATTCCAAAAACAACATTTCGAACTCATCAGGGTCATTATGAATTTTTGGTCATGCCTTTTGGCCTTACCAATGCACCTTCTACATTTCAAGGGTTGATGAATTCCATTTTCAAACCCTTCCTTAGAAAATGTGTGCTAGTATTTTTTGATGATATACTAATCTATAGCAGGTCTTGGAAGGATCATGTTGAACATGTTGACAGGGTGCTCAAACTATTGCAGGAGAAACAATTATATGCAAAACATCCAAATGTTTCTTTGGAGTACAAGAGGTGGAATATCTGGGTCATATTGTATCTCACGAGGGTGTTAAAGTAGACCCTAACAAAATTAAAGCCATTAAGGAATGGAAAGTCCCCACAACCATAAAGCAGTTGCGAGGATTTCTTGGGTTAACAGAGTATTATCGCAAGTTTGTTAAGAATTATGGGAGAATAGCAGCACCTCTAACAACATTATTGAAGAAAGATGCATTTTCATGGACTCCTCAAGCAACTAAGGCCTTTGAACGTCTTAAAGAGGCAATGTGCCTAGCACCGGTCTTAGCTACACCAGACTTCACAAAAACCTTTATTGTGGAATGTGATGCCTCAGGAAATGGAATTGGTGCAGTTTTAATGCAGGAAGGAAGACCCATTGCTTTAGAAAGTCGTCCAATCAAAGGAAAGTATTTACAGAAACCTATTTATGAGAAGGAAATGTTAGCAATACTGCATGCACTAAAGAAATGGCTAACTTACCTAATGGGAAGACACTTCAAGGTAAAAATTGATCATGATAGTCTTAAACACTTTTTGGAACAAAGACTATCTTCAGAAGAGCAGCAAAAATGGGTCACAAAGATGTTGGGTTATGACTTTAAAATAATCTACAAAAAAGGAAAGCTTAATGTTGTTGCAAATGCACTCTCAAGAAAGAATGAAGAGGTGGAAGCATTGTTTTGTGCCATTTCTATTATCCAACCAGATTGGATAACTGAAGCAAGAGATGAATGGAAGAAGGACAAAGATGTATGGATACTCATTCAAAAGTTGCAGCAAGATCCTAGTACATCCGATACATTTAGTTGGAAAAATGATTCCTTATGGTACAAAGATCGCTTATATCTTTGTAAGAATTCCCATCTAAAACAAAAGATTCTTCTGGAATTGCACACTTCTCCTTTAGGAGGACACTCAGAATTTTTAAAAACTTACCACAGGGTGAAGAAAGAATTTTTTTGGGATGGCCTTAAATCTGATATTCAAAAGTTTGTGGCAGAATGTTTGGTTTGCCAGCAGAATAAAGTGGAGACAATTAAGACCCCGGGACTTCTACAACCTTTATCCATTCCAAGTCAACGTTGCGAGGAGATTTCAATGGATTTTATCACAGGTTTACCTAAGTCCGAAGGAAAGAATGTCATCATGGTGGTAGTTGATAGACTTACCAAGTATGCACACTTTTGTGCATTATCTCATCCATTTAAAGCAAGTATAGTTGCTACTACATTTGTGGACAAAATTCAAAAGCTACATGGAAGCCCAAGGATTATTGTGAGCGATAGAGATCCCATTTTTACGGGAAATTTTTGGACGGAGTTATTTTCTTGTTTGGGTACTCAATTAGCTCATAGCTCATCTTATCATCCTCAATCTGATGGTCAAACTGAGATCGTAAATAAATGCTTGGAAGGATATCTTCGTTGTTTTGTATCTGATAAACAAACACAACGGGTCAAGTGGTTACCTCTTGCTGAATGGTGGTATAACACTTCCTTCCATACTGCAGCAAAAATGACCCCATTTATGGCACTTTATGGATATCATCCACCATCCATCACATCATCTTTAAGGGAAAATTCGAAGGTTCAAGCAGTGGAAGATCACATCGAGCATCAGCAAGAAGTTCTCCAACTCTTAAAGGATAACCTGAATCTGGCACAAAATCGAATGAAACAACAGGCAGATCAACATCGTAGCGAGAGAATTTTTGATGTAGGAGATTGGGTATTTTTACGGCTACAACCATACAAACAAATGTCCCTCAAGCAAGCAAAGAAGGATAATAAATTATCGCCAAAGTACTATGGTCCTTACAAGGTGTTGCAAAAGATTGGCACTATGGCATACAAATTGGAGCTTCCTGCTTCTTCGCGAGTGCATCCAGTTTTCCATGTTTCATGCTTAAAGAAGGTTATAGGTGAAAATCTTCCAGTTCAAACAATATTTCCAGAATTTGATGAGGAAGGAAAAATCATATTGGAACCTGAAGCAGTCACGAAAACAAGAACTCGACAACTACGAAATCGATCAATTTCAAAGTATCTCATCAAGTGGAAGAACTTACCCACTGAAGATTCTACATGGGAGGATGAGAATTTTATACAGAAGCACCCAGAGCTACTCAAGCGTTGAGGACAACACTTTTTTGAAGGAGAGGGGCATGCTAGGTCCCTATATTACTAGTATAGTCCCTTATTGTTGTTAGTGTAACCCCCTTATTGTTATTATTGTACCCTTGTAACCCCCATTTTGTTATTATTGTGCCCTTAAATTATTATTGTTAGGTCGGCTAGAATTACATTGTGGCCCACTAGGATTACATTATGGCCCCATGGACTCCTATATATAGAAAGGAGGTTTTGTAAATTGAATCATCCAAGAATTGTTCATTCATGTAATGTATTGGAGGTTGCCCCCTCAAAGTGGCTTATTTCTAAGGCGTGAATATCTCTTTTCTTCTCTTTTTGGAGCTACTGGTTACACAACAAAAGGAGAAAATGTAAAAGTCTTTGGTGAAGTCAGGGCTGATTAAGACTGGTGTTTGTCTGAGTGCTTGTTTTACCAACTCAAAAGATTGTTTCGCTTCCATATTCCACTTCACTCCTACATTTTTTTTCAACATATTCATGATATTTCTTAGGAGCTCAGCAAGGTTAGGGATGAATCTTCTTAGGATGTTAATCTTTCCAACGAAATATTGCAGCTCTTTAATGTTCCTAGGATGGCTAATTTGTAAGATGCCTTCTATTATTTTGGGATCTATCTTGATTCCTTCCTCAGAGATGATGTTACCTAATATTTTTCCTTCCTAAAGGCTAAAAAAAATTTTCTTAGGATTTAGGGATAGGCCATACTTTCTACATTTTTCAAAGACTTTTCTCAAGTGGAGAGTGCCGAGATCTTCCTGAACCATTTCGAACCCTGCTTTCCACTGAGCCGCAATGAGTGCCGACTTATCATTTCTAGACATAGCGACCGTATCCGTGATTTTCTCCAGATCTTTACTTGTTAATGTGATTGTCGTGTCATAGTGCTCGCGATAGGCTTGTTGTTTCTTCCTTGGTCTAGATGCTGATGGCCCCGTCCTCTTAGTGTCGGGAGGAGGGGGAGCGGTGGTAGCTACTGGGTTCAAAGCTGTATCTAGCGGGTTATCATTGGGCTTAGCTGTAGCTGATGCTGGCTTGCTGGGGAGACCTTTTTTCCATGCGGAGTGCCATAGTTCGATCAGTAGATCAATTTATTCATCTGGTAGCATATAAGGGAGTTCTACCCACGTCTAGCTAGCCAGACTGTGAATCTGGACCTGGTGCATAGTGATTTGAAATGCAGTAATATGCTTGTAATTATCATATATGGTGGGGGAGAGTCGAGGGCGTGATTTTATGGTAGTGGTGACACTGCTCTGGAAGAGGACCCAAAAGATCCTGTTATCCTCAATACGTTGCTTATCCTTGGAGTCCCATAAGTGAGCATATCGAGTGCCTTCACACATCCCATCACGGTGCTCGGGGGTGACTGATTCTTCTGGTTTGTCCCAGGTGACTAGAGCTATGAGGAATAACAACCACGAATAGAAGAAAGGTGTCCCATGCTCTTGAGACTCACGAAGATTAGCAAGAAATTCTTCACACAAGTATTGAGCCCAGTTAAAAAACACACCCTTCACGCACTGCCCATCTAGCTAGATGACAGAGGCAGGGACATTCGTAACCTGACACTTCTGCATGAGTTTTCATGCTAACAGTTAAGTGCCCATCTGCATAGCAGGGTTGTTGATGGTTTGGATCACAAACCCTCACTGATTTCGCTAGACCGCATAGGTTTCCCAGACATACAGGGTGGTAGCGGCTTCATATTTCTTTCCAAATTTTTCAAGCGGGTGCGACCCCTGCATCAGGAGGCCCGTGATCTTGTGGATCAACTCAGCATCAATAGGCACTCTGTCACGAATCCATAAATAACCATTGTGAATGAGGGCAAGTAACTAGCGTGCCAATCGATCAGTGATATTGTAACGGCCGAAATGGGGCATGCAGAGCAGATTCAGGTGTCTGGATCCTTCCAAGCCACATACCCATCATTGAGGTATCACCGTGATTCCATCATCCTCATGGATTGTGTCAAAGTATAATGCAAAGGCCAATTGCAGAAAAGCATCTTGGTCCTCTAGATTATGATCATCGAACATGACCTCATGGAGGCGTATGCAGGGATCATTGAAGATGGGGACCTTGCCTGGGGTCAGCGGAGTCCTCAGGTAGGTGATCAGGCCATCCAAGTTTTTTGGTATCTCTGTAGATGGTTTTCATGATCGAACGTAGGTGGGTAACTAGTTGATTAGGTTAGCCGGCATAGCCCCCTCCTGATCATCTTGTGCTAAGGGTAGAGGTCTGGGATGTCTTGGGGAACTTTGGGGTTTCTTTGCTGCCTGTGAAGGAGCCCTTGAGCTTTGAGCTTTTTCCTTTCCCTTCCATGTGGTTCGTGGGGGAGGGAATTCCTCCAGCTTTGGCTCATCTTCTAGAACTTCTTCAACCTCAGGCTCAGTTGGGGCTGAGGGTTCGACAGGGGCAATGGTCGGCATCCTTGTGCAAAAAATTAAGCTTGGCTCTGGGTGGCTGCTATCCGATGGGGGGGGTTTACCAGTCATGGGGGGGAGGCTACAACTATAACAAATTTTGTTGTTTGATTGCCTCTGCAAGATACTTAAAGTAGGCTACCTGTTTACCCAAGACAATACCACTAATTCGATCAACCTGCCGGCCTTTAAACAATTTCCATCGAAGGAGAGAGAGATATATTTCGCATGGGGCGGGTTTCCACAGGAAAGATAAAAATCCCCTGTAATTCGTCCTGCCAACGGTTCGAGGGCCGCTCCCTTCAACAGTAACTTCTGCTTCTCCCCAGAGGGTTTAGTTCCAACAGCTAGTTGTCACGTCCTTAGTATCTTAGGCGTACTTATTACGCTAAGGTTGCCAATTTGTGACAGCTGCTTGACTTCCCCCAACACAAGTGTGCTTCCTAAGTAGTTCTTGGCCCAAGACCAAGATACTCTTATCATCTATTCTACTGAGGTTTCAAAGGGGGCTGAAGCTGGGATCAACTGTCTGACCCCTAGTTGCATCATCGTTGTAGAGGCAGTCTGGCATATCAGACCACTATCTATGGAAGCTACATGTGGCATAGGGAACTCATTTCTTGCTTGTGGTTCAATTAGACCATTTCTTAGGATGGGTATGCCAGAGATGCTCCGGCCTGGCCCTTCTTCAGTCCTTCCTTTAGGGACCTTAAAGAGGGGGTCCTTTGTGATACGAAGACACCACAATGTAGAGACTTCCCCTAATCGGGTCTGCCAATCTTCTAGCTCCTTACTAGGATCCTCAATATCTTCCTCGTAACATAACATATTGTCCTGGGCCAAGCTGTCCTTATCTCGAGATATCAACTTATAGACACATTCCCCCCCACCCTTTGTATAGGCCCTGCATGGCCTTTGACCTGTGTCCCCTTGTTTTCCAATATCATTCTTTCAAGTAAAGTCTGCATAGTTCGTACTGCCTGAGGGTTTCATAGCAACCTCATGCATGCTTGTAAGAAAGGTTTAATATCCTCGGTTGGTTCCACATTTCCTCAGTGTGTCGGTGGAAAATTTGAACCTCAAAGAATTCCTTTCACGCCTCTATAAAAATTTCCCTTACTTTTCTCAAGTATAGTCCTTCTTGGTTGCTAACTGCTTTGTAGATTAGTGTGTCAGCTTCATCCTTCTCCTTAGCTCCCCCACTCTCTAATCTGTTTCGCGTTACTATATTTACTCTTGCCGCCTGACCCTGCGGTTCGGTTCAGACCCTTTGCCTCTTCTATGTAGATAAGAACTTCTTTCCCTTTAATTTTGCTTTTACGGTTGGGAAATCTTCCAGTGTATGTCCCCACTTCCTACAATATCTGCAGTACTGTTGCAGGCAGTCCTTCGCAAAATTCCCTGCGCTCCCACAATTATAGCAGATCAATTGGCCTTGACCCCAGCCTGCACTTCCACTCTGGCTCCTGTTCCTTCTCTCATGCAAGGAGTCATCACTACCCGATGGGGTTCTTGGTGAGGTAGGGTCTCCTTTTTCTTCGTCATATATTCACCAATCCTTCTTCTCATGGCCAACTGATCGGCAACGCCGGTACCAACGTAATTCTGATGCAGAAACAGGGGTGCTTGGACATGACCATTGGTTGATATTCCGCACCTTGGCTGCGTAACTTTATTCATGCCAGAGTGGAGGCCCCTTTGAGCCCCACTGACTATTGTGAAACTAGCTCCAAAAATAAAAGAAAAGAGATATCAATGCCTTAGAAATAAGCCACTTCAAGGGGGAAACCTCCAATACATTACATGAGTGAACAATTCTTGGATGATTCAAATTACAAAACCTCCTTTCTATATATAGGACTTCATGGGGCCACAATGTAATCCTAGTGGGGCCACAATGTAATCCTAGCCGACCTAAAAATAATAATTTAAGGGCACAATAATAACAATATGGGGGTTACAAGGGTACAATAATAACAATAACAGGGTTACACTGACAACAATAAGGGACTATACTAGTAATATAGGGACCTGACATGCCTCTCTCCTTCAAAAAAGTGTTTTCCTCAATGCTTGAGTAGCTCTGGGTGCTTTTGTATAAAATTCTCATCCTCCCATGTAGAATCTTCAGTGGGTAAGTTCTTCCACTTGATGAGATACTCTAAAATTGATCGATTCTGTAGCTGTCGAGTTCTTGTCTCCATGACTGCTTCAGGTTCCAATATGATTTTTCCTTCCTCATCAAGTTCTGGAAATATTGTTTGAACTGGAATATTTTCACCTATAACCTTCTTTAAGCATGAAACATGGAAAATTGGATGCACTCGTGAAGAAGAAGGAACCTAAAATTTGTATGCCATAGTACTAATCCTTTGCAATGCCTTGTAAGGACCATAGTACTTTGGCGATAATTTATTATCATTCTTATATTTCTTGAGAGAAATTTTCTTGTATGGTTGTAGATGTAAAAATACCTAGTCTCCTACCTCAAAACTTCTCTTGCTATGATGTTGATCTGCATATTGTTTCATTCGATTTTGTGCCAAATTTGGGTTGTCCTTTAAGAGTTGGAGAACTTCTTGTTGATGTTCGATGTGATCTTCCACTGCTTGAACCTTCGAATTTTCTCTTAAAGATGATGTGATGGATGGTGGATGATATCCATAAAGTGCCATAAATGGGGTCATTTTTGCTGCAGTATGGAAGAAAGTGTTATACCACCATTCAGCAAGAGGTAACCACTTGACCCATTGTGTTTGTTTATCAGATACAAAACAACGAAGATATCCTTCCAAACATTTATTTACTATCTCAGTTTGACCATCAGATTGAGGATGATAAGATGAGCTGTGAGCTAATTGAGTACCCAAACAAGAAAATAACTCCGTCCAAAAATTTCCAGTAAAAATGGGATCTTTGTCGCTCACAATAACCCTTGGGCTTCCATGTAGCTTTTGAATTCTGTCCATAAATGTAGTAGCAACTGTACTTGCTTTAAATGGATGAGATAATGCACAAAAGTGTACATACTTGGTAAGTCTATCAACTACCACCATGATGACACTCTTTCCTTCGGAATTAGGTAAACCTACCATAAAATCCGTAGAAATCTCCTGTGACAAAATCTTTCTTCACCCTATGGTAAGTTTTTAAAAATTTCGAGTGTCCTCCTAAAGGAGAACTGTGCAATTCCAAAAGAATATTTTGTTTTAGTTGGGAATTCTTACAAAGATATAAGCAATCTTTGTACCATAAGGAATCATTTTTCCAACTAAATGTATCAGATGTACTAAGATCTTGTTGCAACTTTTGAATGAGTGTTCACACTTCTTCATCCTTCTTCCACTCATATCTTGCTTCAATTATCTAATCTGGTTGGATAATAGAAATGGCACAAAGCAATGCTTCGACCTCTTCATTCTTTCTTGAGAGTGCATATGCAACAACATTTAGCTTCTTTTTTTTGTATATTATTTCAAAGTCATAACCCAACATCTTTGTGACCCATTTTTGCTGCTCTTTTGAAGATAGTCTTTGTTCCAAAAAGTGTTTAAGACTATCATGATCATTTTTTACCTTGAAGTGTCTTCCCATTAGGTAGGTTCTCCATTTCTTTAGTGCATGCAGTATTGCTAACATTTCCTTCTCATAAATAGGTTTCTGTAAATACTTTCCTTTGATTGGATGACTTTCAAAAGCAATGGGTCTTCCTTCTTGCGTTAAAATAGCACCAATTCCATTTCCTAAGGCATCACATTCCATAATAAAGGTTTTTGTGAAGTCTGGTGTAGCTAAGACTGGTGCTAAGCATGTTTCCTCTTTAAGATGTTCAAAGGCCTTAGTTGCTTCAGGAGTCCATGAAAATGCATATTTCCTCAATAATGTTGTTAGAGGTGCTACTATTCTCCCATAATTCTTAACAAAATTTCGATAATACCCTATCAACCTGATAAATCCTTGCAAATGCTTTATGGTTGTGGGGATTTTCCATTCCTTAATGGCTTTAATTTTGTTAGGGTCTACCTTAACACCCTCATGAGATACAATATGACCTAGATATTCCACCTCTTGTACTCCAAAGAAACATTTGGATGCTTTTGCATATATTTGTTTCTCCTCCAATAGTTTGATCACCCTGTCAACATGTTGAACATGATCCTTCCAAGACTTGCTGTAGATTAGTATATCATCAAAAAATGCTGGCACAAATTTTCTAAGGAAGGGTTTGAAAATGGAATTCATCAACCCTTGAAATGTAGAAGGTGCATTGGTAAGGCCAAAAGGCATGACCAAAAATTCAAAATGAACCTCATGAGTTCGAAATTTTGTTTTTAGAATATCTTCAATCTTCATTCTAATTTGATGATACCCTGAACGAAGATCCAAATTGATAAAATAAATTGCTCCATGTAATTCATCCAATAATTCATTAATCACGGGAATGGGAAATTTGTCTTTAATGGTGAGCTTATTGAGCTCCCTATAATCCGAACACATGCGCCATGATCCATCCTTCTAAACACTACTATATATAAATTGACTAGGTTAAATTATACCGCCTCTAACATTTCTGCAATCATACGTTAAATTTCGCTCTTTTGGACATAAGGATATCTAGAAGGCCTGATGTTTGGAGGAAAAATTTCTGGAATAAAATTAATAGCATGTTCATGATCACGAATAGGTGGGAGTCCTTTGGGAGTTTCAAAAACCTGGGAATGATTGTCCAAGACTTTTTGGAAATCTGCAGAAATATATGATTTGATGTTGGAACTTCTAGTGAGCATAATTATGAAATTATGCCTCGTTGTTCTTTCTTTAGAATATTTGTCATGAAATTAGAGCTTATTATCTTTCCCGGCTTCCCTGTAATACCCCGTAATTTGACTTCCTTTCCTTCTGAAAAAAATTCAAGAAAAGTTCTTGAAAATTAAAAGCTACAGTCCCCAAAGATTGTAACCATTGTACTACTAGTACAACATCAGCACCTCCCATAGGAATGGAAAGAATTAGGCTATTCAATACATATTCCCCCATGGTTAGCTTGATATTATGGAATTTTCTAGAGAAATTTATAGTTCCTCCATTTGCAACCATCACTTGACATTCTGGTGCTGGGTATAGGAAACAATTCAATTCCTTGGCTGCCTTACAATGAATAAAATTATGGGTACTACCTGAATCAATCAACACTATTACCTTTTTCTTCTTGATATGTCCTTCTATCTTGAGAGTTTGAGGAGTGGCAATTCCTGTGAATTTATTACATGATATGGTCGAACTGATTTCTTCCTCTTCTTGGGTTGGTTCCTGGTGTATATCCTCTTCTTGTTCATTTTCTTCTTCCTCTTCTCAATCTATGTAAAATAATTTATTCTCAGCACACTTATGACCTTTAGTGTATTTTCTATCACAACTGTAGCAAATCCCTTTCACTCTTTTTTCTTCCAATTGCAGTGGTGTCAACCTTGTAGGTTGAGGAAATCTAGGAGTAGCAACACTTCCTTCTTTATAGAAGTGAGTGGTAGGCTTCCTTGTCGCCATAATTTTACATTCAATTTTTCTTTCCAACCTGAATTCCTATTCCAATGAATCAGGTTCCAAAATGCAAACTTCATTTTGGATGTTATCCTTTAAAGTACCTATGAAGAGATCAATCCTGTGTTCCTCTGGAATATCAGTTACCCTTATATTCAATTTTTGGAAGTCCTCAATGTGCTCCCCCATTAAACCCTTTTGTTTGAGATTTATCAATTGGCTAAATAAGGTGTTTCTCTTTGTATCCTCATAATGTGCTATCATTTCCTTCGTAAAAATTGACCAAGTGACAATTTTTTTTTTCGGGAGCAAAGCAATAGATACCATACAAATGTATCTTGTTCTAAATGTAAAGTTGCAATGTGTACCTTTTGTGTGTTTTGCACATTATGGAGATAAAAATATTGCTCCATCTGTAGTATCCATGTTACAGGATCCTTTCCATGAAACTTCCTCATATCCATTTTTGGAATATGGTGGTTCTTCTCGCCAACATTAGATTTTATGAAATCGCGATTAACATTTATTTTTTTCTCATCATGCGTTTCCTCTACTATCTTTTCACCATTAGGAAACATTTATTGTATCAACTTTGTCAAATCTTCCATGTCTACTTTTATATCATTCTTCATGTTTTCCATTTTCTCATCGATATTAGCTTCCATGTCATCCATCTTAGATTCCATGCCAGCTTCCATGCTGTCTATCTTAGATTCCATTCTATTCTTGAAACCATCCATCTTAGATTCCATGCTAGTTTCCATGCCATCTATCTTAGGTTCCATTCCATTCTTCAAGCCATCCATCTTAGATTCCATGCCTTTATTCAAACCATCCATCTTAGTTTCCACGCCTTTCTTCGAAACTTCCATGTCATTTTTTGTTGCTCTTTGCGAGAGTGAAATTTGTTGCACTTGCTCTTGCAATTTTCATATGCCATGTTGTCATTATTCATCTTCATGAGTCATAGTAGAGACTTCTAAAGGCTTAAAGGGTGTTGAATTCTTTTTAGGGGCCATTTTATAATCCAATACTGATATCTATTCTACAATATGCCCTTGGAATCAATTCAACTTGATTCTTCAAACAAGACTTATGCAATTCAAGAAAAAAAAAAATACACACCTTTTACTTGCTTTTGGGGAGCTCTATTTTGAAATTGAATTATCTATATAATTACAGATCCTCAATATCTGAAATTTAGCCTTGTAGTAGCCGTCTAAAGCTTCTTTCAAATTTCATAGGTTTGACCTGATTCAGATTATTCAAGACAAAGATATGTGGGTGTTGAATTATTTTTAGGGGCCATTTTAGAATCAAATATTGATATCTATTCTACAATATGCCCTTGGAATCAATTCAACTTGATTCTTCAAACAAGACTTATGCAATTTGGGAAAAAAAAAATACACACCTTTTACTTGCTTTTGGGGAGCTCTATATGAAATTGAATTATCTATATAATTACAGATCCTCAATATCTGAAATTTAGCCTTGTATTAGCCCTCTAAAGCTTCTTTCAAATTTCATAGGTCTGACCTGATTTGGATTATTCAAGACAAAGATATGTGGGTGTTGAATTCTTTTTAGGGGCCATTTTAGAATCCAATACTGATATCTATTCTACAATATGCCCTTGGAATCAATTCAACTTGATTCTTCAAACAATACTTATGCAATTCGAGAAAAAATAAAATACACACCTTTTACTTGCTTTTGGGGAGCTCTATTTTGAAATTGAATTATCTATATAATTACAGATCCTCAATATTTGAAATTTAGCCTTGTAGTAGCCCTCTAAAGCTTCTTTCAAATTTCATAGGTCTGACCTGATTTGGATTATTCAAGACAAAGATATGTGGCTGTTGAATTCTTTTTAGGGGCCATTTTAGAATCCAATACTGATATATATTCTACAATATGCCCTTGTAATCAATTCAACTTGATTCTTCAAACAAGACTTATGCAATTATGGAAAGAAAAAAAATACACACCTTTTACTTGCTTTTGGGGAGCTCTATTTTGAAATTGAACTATCTAAATAATTACAGATCCTTA
Organism: Pinus albicaulis; assembly: GCA_034641835.2. Taxonomy (NCBI): domain Eukaryota; kingdom Viridiplantae; phylum Streptophyta; class Pinopsida; order Pinales; family Pinaceae; genus Pinus; species Pinus albicaulis. Next base: position 1,377,176,339 of record CM076581.1, read on the forward strand.
ATATCTGAAATTTAGCCTTGTAGTAGTCCTCTAAAGCTTCTTTCAAATTTCATAGGTCTGACCTGATTTGGATTATTCAAGACAAAAATATGTCTGATCTCCCGCAATGACCCAATTATGGACTAGTTCAGTAGGGCGAATTTGTACGACTTGCCATGTCTTCTTGTTTCCACCTTTGGCTCTGAAATGGATAGACAAGAAACTTCAATCCATGTACCTACAGCCACTTTTTACATCATTCCAATCCTATGCTCAAAGACAGAGTTATGAATCTTTTCCCATGATCACCTCTTTGATATGAAATTCGGGAGCCTAAAAAAGCACTACCTTCCACAAATCATATCTCCAAAAATGTTGCGAAACATGCTCTGAAATTTTGCAAGGGGTTTCCTTAGGATTTTGTCTTCGTACCCTAAAAATTTCAGATTCTGAACCTTTGTACAAAAATTTTTATAGCGAAAACACTACGATGACATTTTAAAGTGAAATTTAGGAGCCTCCAAAATGCCCTGCCTTCCACAGATCATATCTTTGAATATATTGTGAACGAAGCTCTAAAACTTTGTGATGATGTTCCTTAGGATTTCGGCTTCGCACCCTAAAAAATTCAACTTCTGAAACTTCGTAAAAAAAAAAGTTATAGGGAAGATTCCACGATGACCTGTATGGAGCAGCAAAACCCTAGAATCTAAAGCTCTGATACCAAATGTTGTGAAACTGGCTCCAAAAATAGAAGAAAAGAGATATAAACACGTTAGAAATAAGCCACTTCGAGGGGGAAACCTCCAATACATTACATGAATGAACAATTCTTGGATGATTGAAATTACAAAACCTCCTTTCTATATATAGGAGTTGATGGGGCCACAATGTAATCCTAGCTGACTTAACAATAATAATTTAAGGGCACAATAATAACAAAATGGGGGTTAAAAGGGTACAATAATAACAATAAGGGGGTTACACTAACAACAATAAGGGACTATACTAGTAATATAGGGACCTAACACTGACCCAGGCTATATGCTCCTAGTCCTGAGTAGCCTGTTGTGTGGCCTTGTTCCACACTAGCCCCTCTTTGTTTCTCTCGCTATAGATTCTGGATCTCCTAGTACATAGCCTCAAACTATACCCGGATCTGTTTTATTTCTAATGTAGCATCCTCTAGAGGCATAGCTTCCAATCTCATAGCAGCCTCCAAGGCCTTGTCTTGTGAGTTAAAAGTCTAGTGACTCATGGGTACGTGCAGGTGAGGAAGCAGCATGGCGAGAAACCATTCCGTAAGCTATTTTTCGTCATACCAAAATCCTCATTCTCTAATAGATTTTTTCAAGCATTGATCCACTTACCATAAAAACTTAGCTACCCCTTGCTTAATGTCTTTTACTTCCACTACTAGCTAGGAATACAATTTTGGCTTCTTGAATTGTTTATCCAAGGCATATTTGATATCTTTAATGGATGCGTTCTCATGCTGGGAAATGTATCGCATATACCAATCTAGGGCTCTATCTTCGAATGCTAAAGAGAGTTGCGCCCTCCTTATCGTTTCACTTGCCACATTCTGCGTAGCCCATACCGACTCCGCCACAAACCAAAACCACTCCAAGTCTTTCTCAGTCGTGCACTGGAAGGTAGGTAAATTCAAGCACGTGGCCATGGTACCTACCCTAGTAATTGCTTATCAGTACCTGATCCTTTCTCAACCTCATTTTGGTCTCGGCAATGGAACCATTTGTTGGCTTGAGGGGTCCTGACTCAGGTTCGATGTGAAAGGTTTGCTAACAAACCCCTATACTACTAGCCTTTTTTGGCAGTGACCTACTTTAGCAGGTCACAATCTCACCCGAAGTAGTATGGGTTGGTGCTGGAACTAGGTTTCTGCACCCTGAGAAAGGAAGGGTAAGGCAAGCAGAGCTATGGCCCATTCCTGTGATTTCGATATTACCTTGGTTCTCCACAGGGTTAATTATATATCTATTTTCATCCACGTGCACTAGATCTACAATTATATGCTTTCTATAGCATCAACACAGGATTATATAAATAGAGCGGAATAGATATAGATCCAATTGTTCAGTACACAGACCTTCACAATGAGTAGACATAAAATACATAACACTCCAATTCTCAACAATTCATACAATAGTACTCACAGATTCAGATCTATAATAATCCTTTGCATTCATTCATTCATCAACCTTTCATTACAATTCCCTTCCCAACCTATGCACACAGTAGCAGGATCCGCACGCAGCTGGACTAGGATCTCTGCGCACACAGCTAGCAAGAGCCCATTCCCCAAAACCCAGATAGATAGTTTAAACAATAGATCTCATCAATAGCTCATCCATTCCTATCCTTTACAATCCAAAATGAAACTCTATTTATAAAATCTAGCCTCAACATTCCTATGGTCTACAACCCATGGTTTTCGGACCCCTAGTTTACCCTTTGACCCATTACAATACTTTCGAGTCTTTGACCCGCCCCAAAGCCCCTGCGCTATATTAAATATAAAAATAATCAAATGGACTAGTTTCGCAGCTTGCTAGGAGACCCCGTTCCAACAGTTTGGTGAATTCAGGTTTGATTAAGATTGGTGTTTGTGTGAGTGCTTGTTTTACCAGCTCAAAATATTGTTTCGCTTCCATATTCCACTTCACTCCTACTTCCTTTTTCAACATATTTTTGATATTTCTTAGGAGCTTAGCAAGGTTAGGGATGAATCTTCTTAGGAAGTTAATATTTCCAATGAAAGATTGCAGCTCTTTAATGTTCCTAGGATGGCTAATTTGTAAGATGCCTTCTATTCTTTTGGGATCTATCTTGATTCCTTCCTCAGAGATGATGTGACCTAAGAGTTTTCCTTCCTAAAGGCTAAACAAATTTTTCTTAGGATTTAGGGACAGGCCATACTTTCTACATTTTTCAAATACTTTTCTCAAGTAGACTAAGTGCTCGTCATCAGTCTTAGAGTAGACAGTGATGTCATCAAGGTATATGACTATGAAGTAACCTATGTCTTCTGAAAAATCTATGTCCATTTCCCTTTCGAAAGTAGCCCCTACATTAATTAAACCAAATGACATTTTAACATACATGAATGTACCCCAAGGTGTAGTGAAAGCAGTTTTAAGCTGGTCACATGGAAAGACTAGAACTTGGTTATAACCTGAGAAGCCATCTAGTAATGAGATTCTTTGTGAACCAACTACTTTTTGGAGTATGTGATCCATTTTAAGCAACGGGTAATTGTCTTTCAAGGAGGCTTTGTTCAAATTTCTGAAGTCAATACAAAGCTTAATTTCCCTTGTCTTCTTCCTAACTGACACAAGGTTTGACACCCATTCTGAGTATCGGACATGAACTATGATCCCAGCATCGTACATATTTTTTATTTCTTTCTCAACTGAGGGTAACAAGAGGGGGTTTATTCTTCGCAAATTTTGTTTAAATGGTTTCTGAATTTCTTTGAGGAATTTTATGTTGGATGATTTTGGGGTCATATGATTTCATGTCTTCATACCCCAAGCAAACACATCTTTAAATTCTCTAAAAAACTCAATGTATTTCTGTTTTGTGTGAGATGGGAGAGTTTTGGATAGCTTGATTATTTTGGGCTCTTTCATCCCTCCAATGTTACACTCTTCTACATTTGTTTTTGTGGGTTCCATCTTGGGATTTTTAGCTACATCATTAAAATCAAACAACTCTTCTAGTGGTGTAAGGCCTCTTGTCAAGGTGTCATCTTTGTATTGCAGAATTTCAAGTTCTCTTTGATCTGATTTATCAAATACTTCTGCAACACAAGGGTTTTGAAGGTGGTTTATATCATCATCAAAGGGAAACTATGTTTTGGGATTTTCTTTTTCAGCAGAATTATTTCTTTCAAATCTCAAACTCTATTTTGTGCTTGCAAAGTCATTTCTGGATTGCAGAAAATCATCTACTTGGTAATCATTGTCAAACACTTGCCAATGGTTCAAGTTGTCAGGTACAGTAGGCCTATTATTTATTTTGGTGAGGAATTGATTGCTTTCATAAGGTAAGGAACAATTGCTGGCAGCAAAGGCAAGCTCATTGGCAAGGCTGTCTTGGGCCCTAGGGATGAAAGTGAGCTCATATTTCTCAAAGGTTTTGAGAAGGTCTAGGAAAAAATTTCTATATTCCCTTAACCTAGGGTTTTTGGCCAAATATTCTCCCTTAATTTGATTGATTATTAGTTCAGAATCTCCTTGGATCAAGGTTTTCTTGGCTTTGAGATTTTTAAATAAGTATAGACCAATAAGGAGAGCCTCATACTCTACAATATTATTGGTGCATTGAAGATCTAACCTATAGGAATGGCATTCATTTGTGTTGTGGATCCAAACACCAGCCCCTGATCCATCCTTACCATAAGGACCATCAAAGCTCATATGCCAAAGGGTGTCAATTTCAGTTTTGTCAATGTTCTGTACTTCGGGGTTGCTAGAGTTTTGGGAGTCATTTTCTTGATTAGAGAGCTAGTTTGATTGTTCTAGGGGACTTAGTTCTCTCTCATTGTCATTCACTTGTTCACTTATGTCATTTTCATTCTATAGAATGAAGGAGTCGAGATCTGAGTGAATGGAATAAATTGGTGTGTTATTTGGCCTATCTATGTTACTCACCATGTATTTCATGTGGGATTCTCGGTACATTATTCTTGTTTGATTGAAGACTGGGATGGTAGAATAGGTCATGTTCATTTGAAGGCTGCCCTAGATTTTGGTCCCCCGTGATCTAGATAAAAGCATGTCATACTTTGGGGGGATGTCAGCCACAACTATATGCATGACTAGACTCTTAGCTGGGATTTTTGCTAGATTGACACACAAATCCTTGATTAGGCCTAGAAACTTAACCCTGCTGGGATCAAAATAATACAAGTCTTTGTAGGGCTTTGTGATTCCTAGGCCCAATCTCTCCATCACAACCTTTGGCATGAGATTGCGTGAGGCACCGGAGTCTAGCATAGCATTATGTAGAATTTTTTCATGTATGTTCAAACTTACATAGAAAGGAGGGACTGCTCATTCTTGATATCTTCCCTCTACTTCAGGGTGAAACAATAGTTCCGGTTTATCATCAGTTAAGTTTAAGGTATCAGTATCCTTTCCTATGTTTAACACTTTGAAAATCTGGGATATATATACCTCTTGGGTTACCAATTTAGTGAGGGGTATAGTGATCTTGATTTTTGCAATATCCCCCTCAAAACGGAAAGGTGCAGGTGTCTTTATTTCATTTACATCAGTTTTATCAGTCATGAAATTTTCTATATTTTTAATTTTCTGATTATGATTTGATGGTTTGGACAGTAAGGTTTTTTCAGGGCCACTATTTGAAGTACTAGGGCAGCTTGAATCATTACTAGGTTGGCTAGTCTTTTGCTTGTTTAGTTCAGTCTTCTTAGCCATAGTATTTGTGTTTTTTGTTGTCTTTTTAGGGATAGGTTTAGAGGTTTTTCTAACAACAGTGTTTGGCTGATATGTTTTAGGAACAACTTGACTCTTTTTGCTCCTGAGGTTATACTCCCTACAGACTTCCATTATGGCATTCTCAAATCCTAATCTATAGTATTCAGAATATTCATATTATTTCTCATGTAGTTTTGAGGAAAACATCCTTTGATCTTCTTCGGTAAGGAATGTGTTATCCTCATCATCCGAACCTATGACATTTACATGGTCTTCTTCCAACTTCTCAAGCTCTATTTCTTCTTCATCTACACAGTTGTCTTGGAAAGGGGGTCTGATTTGTTGGTCACTCTCTCTTTGTCTGACTGGAGGAGGGTCTCTTCTAAAATTTTGATTTCTATTCCTGTTTTGAATATTGGCTTTATTTTCCCTAAGGGGTGTTCTCTCATTCGAACTGAACTTTTCCATCATCCTTTCCATTTTCCTAACTATGGAGTCAATTTTGGTGTCAAAAGAGGAGGGTGCAGGTGTTGCGTCATCTCTAAAGTCACCCTTTTTTCTGATCTCACCCTAGCTCTTTTCTCCATAAAATTTTCCTCTACACTTACAGCCCCCGTTTGCATGTCTTCTAGAGTTAGGTAATCTCTCTCCCTTAGTTGATAGGCCATTTTAGCATCAAAGCCTTCGGGATATTTTACTAAGGCCAAGCCTTGGGGAGGTTTTATGTGAGCTGGGAGAGCATTGTAAACACTATTAAACCTATTGGAGTAGTCATGAACACATTGTCCCATATTTCTCTTAAGAGTTTTATACTCGGACAAAATTTGGAGGGGGTTCTTCTTGATTTCCCATTTGTTCACAAAGGTTTGGTATAGGGTAGGGAGATCATGAATGTTGTTGGGAGGTATGTATTTAAACCATTTCTTGGGTTCTCCCCCTAGGCTTTGAGCAAAAATCCTCATTTTTATGGTTTCTTCTTCTATCTCCATATAGTCAAAAGCATCCTTAATTTTATCTACATGTTTTTGAGTAGTAATGGATTCAGTCCCTACGAAGTGAGGTATTTTGGACTGATAGTCATTTGGAAAAGGTAATATTGGTTGTTGTAGAGCCAGTGGAGCATACCAAGCTACCATGATGGGAGGGAAAGGAAACAAAGGTTGATTTACAAGGGGAGGATTTGTGAGAGGTGGAGGAGGATGGAGTGAGGTGGTTTGTACACTGGTGGTATGGATGGGTGTAGCTGAGGTACTTGGACTGGAAGACTGATTTTGAGTAGATTTGAGATTAAAAGGGATAAAGTGATGTAGAAGCTGAAAATCAGGTGGAGTGGAAGAAGAAGCTTCTCTACTGGGACTTTGCTGCAAATCTATGGGCTTGAAGTCAGCTTGGTCAACCCTATTTTGTGACATGGTCCTAAATAGGTTCTTGGTATGGTGAAAATAAAACTGAGGGTCTTGTGAAACTGTAAGGTGTTCCGGTGCAGAAATTTCTCTAAGGATGGTCTTAACACTGGGTGAGTTTCCAGCTTTAGGAATTTTCCACAAAATCTTTTTTGGGTTATCAACTACGGTAGGAGGATTTGAGTTTGGGTGTGATCTGGTATAGATCCTTCATGAAGCCAGATCTCTTTATTCACACAAGGTATAACTAGGCCTTAAAAAATTTTCAGCACTGATTTGACACAATCCTAGAACAACCTATGAGACTATTGGAATGAGGAAGGCCTATTGGAGGCTAGTGGAGTCACCAGGTGGAAATTTTTAGCTTTTCTAAAGGTAAAATGTTTTATGGTCCACCACCAAATTCTTGATAAAAGATCAATCTAGGGAGTAATTTTGGGTTTTTAGTTTCTCTATGCAACCTTAAGGTTAATGAGTATCCCCTAGCTAAGTCATTATCTTGCTAGGATAATGAAGTAATTAGTTTTTACTCTGGATATGGGTTTCTTTTTAAGTCAGAATAGGGATGTATATGAGTCTATAAGAGTTTGTCAACCTACTATGAACTGAGGGGTCCCACTGTGATCGCCACTACCTTATCTCCTCGTAATTTTCTAGATTGATTGATTTACAAATTGACAAGGGTAACATCAAACCCAGCTTTGTAATCCAAGGACCTAGCCTTCTTGGATTCAGAGAGGGATCTCTCAATATGTTTGTAAGAATATAGCTTGATGCTTGTAAAGGGTTCATTTTAGGCTAGTTATTAATTACAACTTTGTTTGTTTGTTGGTTGGGTATGATACTTTGATAGATTTTAGATAGGAAACATGGAATATTGTTAAGTCATTCGGCAATGGAGTCTAACAAGGTCCAGATAAGTTTGTAAATGGTGTTAAAAGCATTTTTAGGGCAAGTTTACTTGGTTGGTGGATCTTTTAAGGTTTTTATGGATTTATGAAATGGACATTAAACTTGAGACCAACAAGCTAATAAAGGGAAGAAATAGAATCCTTTATATACTTGTAAACTGAGGGAGTTAGAAAATTGATAAGAACAACAAGAGAATCAAAGGCATAAGCAGAACCTAATCCATTTGATTTCAGACTGAAAACGGATAATTAACCAATGATTCCAAGAACAAAATATTTTAGTGGCAACAATATGCAGGGCTAACCATGAATCACCTTGAAACCAACTGATCTAAACTATTCAAGAAATAGACAAGCAGAAGAAATACTTACAGAGAAAAAGATGAATTCTCTAATATATCCTAGCAGAAGAAAACATTAAGGCAGTGAAGGAAAAACTAATTTAAGGTGCCATTAGAAAACATTTCTTAATCTAAATTCTTTGTCCTACTTCAACATAGCAAGATGGAAAACATAATGGAAAACTTAGAAAACATAAACAAAAGAAAACTTCACCACCAACCAGGCCTATGGATCCTGCAAACAATCCTTCTCCATCAACAAGGAAATGAGATCATGCATGAGTTCCAAGACATCAATTTCTCTTCAAGAGCTTCAAAGGACTATGTATTATTCGAGCATCAGTCATCAAAATCCAACATTTACAATGACTTCAAGTGCAGTATTTATATTGAAAATGAGGAGGTGGAACTCTTCTAGGGTTCAAAATGTTATTAATGACAGAGTAAATACGTTCCTGACCTTGATAACCATGAAAGGCATAAGGTAGGAACATCTGTAGATACCTCCCTATTTTAATAACCGTGTCTTTACTTTCTTTGGATAAAACAGGTGAAAAGATTGACTTTAAGGCTTTAACATTATCTTTTACAATAAATTTCTTGACAATTTAAACTATATTCTTTTGTGTAATAACTACTAATTTGCCTTTTCAGATAAAGAATGGCCAAAGGAGTCAGTTGATATTTCTGATGAAATAACTGCTCTTTGTTGATGTATTCGAGGCTGCTTTAGCCTAATCTTCCTTGATTTAACCTTAAAAATTTAATCTCTTTACACTGATATTTACTGTTTTCTTCGATCTGATGTACAGGTGGCTTTAACTCTGATTAGGCCTCTGATTTTGGCTTTTAGGCCTTCTTTAATCATCTTCTGTCTTAATTCCCTCACTTACTATTTTAATCTTCAATATTTGTCCTTAACTCTTTGTCTTTATCCTTTATCTTTATGCTAATCCTTGCTTTTCTTTGATTTCTTCGATCAAGCCTTTAATCACTCTTTTTTCTTGTTTGCAAGGGTTCTTGGTATTTTTGAGGGTTTTTATGATTGCACCGATGGCCATAAAGCATCAATTGGAGCTTTGAATTGGACCCTTTATCCCATTCTTCATGCATTTTATCCTTGGATTGTCATCCAATAGACAAAAAACCACTTATATTGGCTGTGGGATGGCCTGCGAACTTCGGGCCACCATTAAAACCTGCAAACAAACAAAAATATTATATAAAACCTATGAATTGGATAAAATGCTTCACAGAGGCTCGGGGGGGGGTTTATGGAGTGATGTAGAGGAAGGGGTTATTGCAGGGAGGAGGTTCCATGGCAGAACCAAGAAGAACATGCTTTGAACTCAAATAATGGCGTGAAAAGGTGAAGGTGGTTTTGGGGAAAAATAGGCGGTTTTTGCATTGGCAAAGGATGGTAAGCAGTAAAGGCCCATACGAACATGATATGGCTCTGGAGGTTAGACGCAACCCAGGAAAAACCACTTATTTCATGTCAAAAATGCACGGAAGGGGGGTTGAACGAGTTTGTGCGTGATACAATCTTGGCCATCAAATCAAGAGGATCAACGGTGGAGATCTTCTTGCATGTTTACGCAAATAATGGATGGATGAGAGGATGGGTGAAAAGGTGAAAGAGAGATGGCCGTTGGATCGGGAGGATCAACGATGGAGATCTTCTCGCAAATGCACAAAAAATAACGAAGGGGTGAGAGGATGGATGAAATGAAAAAGAGCGATGAAGCACTGATCGTTGGATTAACGAGATCAATGGTCGGGATCTATTGCGGGGGGACCATGGAGGTACAAGGGGGAGAACGGGGAGGAGTTCCGCTGGCTATCGTATTTGGAGAAGATCGACGATTGAGATCAACTACAGGGGGACTAGGGGTACAGAAGGATATTTTCAGCGAGGTGCCTCTACAGTGAATGGGGAAATATTGGCTGTCAGATTGGGAGAAAATCAACAGTGGAGATTAATTGCGGGGGGACTGGGGAGTAAGGGCCACTTTGGTCAGATGCCCCCATAGTGAACCTGCACCGTTGATCTAGGAGGAATGGATGGTATAGATTAAATTTGGAGATCGGAGATTAAATATGGTGGATGAGGGGTCAGGGGGATGGCGAATTTGTGAGGAAGCGAGGGCCGTTAGATCTTGATGATCAACGGCGGAGATAACTACGAAGAAGGAGTGAGTGGGGTAAAAGCAGAAGAGCACTGGCCGTTGGATTAGGATGATCAATGATCCATGATGCAACGCAATATCTCATAATGAAACGAATGGTGTGAAGGGAGGGGAAAAAAGGTGATGAGGCGATGAAGCATTGGCCATCCGATCAGGAGGATCGACGGCTGAGAACATATCCAGGAATGGCCGAAATGAATGACGGGGTGGAGGAAAGTGATAATGTGAGATAGCATGGACTGTTGGATCTCAGGGAGCCAGATCAACAGTGGATATCTCATCGACGAAGGATGGACAGGCGGAAGGGAAAGGGTGATGCGAGACAGCATGGACCGTCCAATCATATTTGATTGACGGTGGAGATTTGATCACGGGATCGCATTGGCGGGGGGAAAAGGGTCAAGAGACAAGGGAACTAAGAATTTGCAATGTGCCGATGCAATGAAGTGTCGACAGAGTGATTTGATGGTGAAGTGATATGTGATGTGGTGGAGAAAGCGAAGTGCGAGAGCCGTCAGATCTTGGGAATGGATGGTCCAAATCTCATCGGAGGATCGACATATCGGCAGAGTAAAGGGTCTGGGAACAAAGGAACTGGGATCACCGATATGTGATGGCTAATGAACTTAGTGCTAAGTCGTGGAGTGGGTTATATGATGAAAAAGGGGGCTAAGGGTAAGCCGAAAGGTGCTTAAAGCCCAATGTTCGAAAAGGAGCGAAAAAGGGCCAAAAATGAGGTTTTTTGGGTTTTTGAAGGGTTCCGATAGGATAAAAAAGGGGTTTTAAAACTAGAGTAAAGGGATTTCATTAGGTTTAAAGGAGATTTTGAAGGAAAATAAAGGGTAAAAAATGGTTTTGGAAAGAAAAATGGATGGGGGAAATGAGGGATTTTTCAAAGGGAAAATGATGGAAAAATGGCTTAGAAATAGTCTCTTTTGGTATCAACAGGGCAACTTAGAGGCTTTGATTGAAGATTATCAATGGAATGGATTTCATGAGGATAAAGAACACAGAGAGGCTTCAAGAAGTCACAGATTTTTCATGAAATTTGTTTCTTGAAGGCTAAAGACTTGTTTAGCCATATTTGAATATTTCAAAATTATAGATGGCTAACAGCTTCTTGGTTCAATCACATACTAAGAGAAAGCTTCCTTTAACTTTCTAGATAGACTTCAAAATTAAAAAATTTCTTTGATTTTGAATTTTATGTTTTTATGAGTTTTAAATATTGTTTTGTTTTGGAAACAGTTTGTTTATTGTAGTTTCTGATCTTAATGATAAAGGAATTTCATTTCAAACGAACAATTGACCATTTTTCTGCGAAATTGAGTTCTCAAAGAAACAGTATTTTTTTCAAAGATTTTTGTTTATCAAAGTAAGAATTGGTGCTTTGAAAGTTATTAAATCCCTCAAATCTTTCCCTTAAATAAGATTCATTGAAAAGAAAAGAGTTTCACTTTCATTTAGATTAATCTACCATTTTTTTGAGTCGAGTCATGAACATCATAGAAGTTTCACTTCCATACCTTTTGTCTTAAGCAACAAATTAGTTAAAAACAAATCTTTAATTAAAATAAATCTAGATATTTTACATTTTCTAGGGCTCTTTTGCACCAACATAGGTTAGGTTAGTGTCTTGGAACAAGTTGTAATTAACATTCTAGGATAGTTTAAACATCAAGTAGCGATATTGCGGTAGGAAAATCCAATTGTAGCATTTTTTCTCTAGGAATCTCTTCTTAAAAGAGTCAAGCACAAGGTAATCATACCTATCTCATTAGGAAATATAGCAGATGTGTCCATATTAAAAATGGTAAACCTCAGATAGACCATTGTCAAGGAGCCTGGGGTCACTTATTGGTAAACCTTGGATTATCTCAAGGAACCTTCAAGGGGATTGAGCTAGTTACTCTGCCCTTCCATGTATATCGGATCGTAGACTATTCCCCCAGGTACATTTTTTCCTATTAGTGACCTTAGTGACTGTAAAATTTAGGATTTTTTCCCAAGGTGAAGGTGGAGGGAAGGTCCCACTGTACCTGGAGCAGATGTCAACTAGACTCACTTGGACTTTCTGGATGGTCCTCTTCACTTCGAGATGGTTTAAGTGGAGAGACTTGCACCATATTGTTTAATTAAGTATATTTTCAGGGTAACTGTTCCAACAACCATTTCTAGATTAAAATTATACGATGTTGGTTTTCATCACCAAATAGTGTTTTTAGTGTGGGAATCTACTTTTTATGTGTGGATTTATCTCTTTGATTTTGTAGGCGTGTGATCAATTTTATTTCTTTCTTAGAGACTTTAGGATATTTTGTTTAAATTTTCTTTGATTTCATGTGTTTAATTTTTAATTGTGGCAGAATTACCAAGACAATCACGTAGAATGCAAGGGAAACCCCCTGATTACACACCAAGCTAGTTAGAAAAACTTAAATCTTAAAAAGGACAATCATCAGGGACTGGATCAAATGAACACGAGGAAACATCAGTAATTTTACATCCTAATTATGAAGTAGATCAACCTCAAACAACATAAATTTCTCAAAGAAAAATATCAATTTTTTAACCATTTGAACTTGCTTCCACAACTAGTGAATTATCTACTACTGAGCCTGAAATTTCTGAACCAGAAACTGAACTTGCTACATTTGAGCCTACCATAGGGTTCATTACTCTAACCCCTGGTCATCCTGATTCACCACGAGTGAAGTTTCACATCACTGAAAACCCTCCTCTTGGCCTCATTAGAATTGAATAAATTACTGACATAGAAGAATAAGTCATTCTTCCTTCAAATCAGGAATATTTAGAACTTAGGCCAAGTGAATAAATTTACAATATTCCTTTCAAACATGATCCTTGGTATTCTCATCTAACCGAAGTTCTACACAAATCTGGTCTAAAATATTCACCACCCGAATTCATTTTTACGCCATATCAAGAGGTAATTAGAGACCTTCATTCAACATGTCTGGTGAGTCATCCATGTTTTCTGCATCTCTAGAATCATATTTTTATGGTGGTCAGTCTATCCCTTAGGGTTACTAGTTGCTTTTTGGTACTTTCTTAGGAGCAACTTCTTCTCCCGAAAAACTTATATCATCACCTGGTCCAAATGAATCACATACCGAAAATCTGAACGTGGAACAAACTTACATGATGGCTAGAAACATTCCTAACCCTGAACCTCAAAGTAGTAACTTACTACCTGGGGGGCAACCTCAAGGTAGCAATTTATTGCTTGAGGGGCAACCTCAAGGACAGTACATACCTCAAGGCCAGTACATACCTCAAGGACAATATCAACCTCAAGGGTAGTACTCAATTCAGTATCCACAACCTCTTCAAGGACAGTACCCTATGTAAGGGAAACCATATTTCCAAGGTCAACAACCTCCTTTGGGGCTGCAGTTCTATCTGAAACAACAATTTTTTCAGGGAGGTCAATCTAGTAGTGGAAATTATCTAGCTTATGTTCCAAATTAGCAACCAGGTTTCGGTCCATATTATACAACACAACCTTCAATGGGAGCTCCATATCCTAGAGTAAACATGGTGTGGAATCCATTACTGAACCAACATAATTTGCAACCTCACTTTAAAGTACCCTATAATCAACCTGGTCAGCCAATTAGTTACAATCAAATCCAACAACCTATCCAACCTACGCTTCAAGTTATACCACAGGTATCTGCGCCTAGTAGTTTTTAGTAGCCTGGTCCGAGCACGCCTAGAACTCCACCTCAAACTGTTGCATCAAATTCTATTCGGCTACCACAACTATCCTTGGAATTTCTACAGCCCCTATTTCTACAGCCCCTCAAGTATCAAAACAAATCCCTCAAGTCTCTGCTCCGCAACCTGGACCCATAGTTCAGACTACTATATTCATATTCCTGTGGGACAACCTGGTACAAGTACAATTGTAACATGCCAACCACAGTTTGTTTCTCAGCCATTTCAATGGTAGTATCAATATGGACATGTAGCTAAAAATCCAGTATACCAGCATCAACCAGTTACACGTATCAAATACCGACTCAACCTAAGTATGGTCCGACCAACCTTGGTTATCTTGGAATTTTTCCAATCCCAAATGCAGATGCTATTCCAGGTTATCCTGGATATCATCCTCCTGGTACTGGTATAGTTCCACAAGGTTATCAATTTTCTCAACATGACCCTAACCGTCGGTTTCCATTCGTAGCAACTTTGGATTTACCTGATTTGTTGCGCCTAATGAATGATCCAATTTATTATCTTCTATTTTGGCTTCCAATGCTGAATAAGTTGCCCAATGATATTCCTAAGTTAGAAGGTTAATCAGGTGAGGACCCCTCAAACCATGTCATGGATTATCACCTCTGGTGCGCATCTAACTCTTTAATAAATGATTCAATTTGATTAATATTGTTCCATAGAACATTCATAGGCTTAGTTGCCAAATGGTATATTTAATTACCACGTGGCTCATTCAACAATCTCAACGAGTTAGTAACGAATTTTCTAACACACTTCCAATTGCGAGTCTGATACGACAACAACATAGAACTCTTGAGTTCATTAAAACCATCTATTTCTGTGTACATATCTGATCACATACATGAATGGAGATGTAGAAGACGTTTAGTGAAAGTGTTTATTCTGGATCAGATTTTGGTAGAATGGTTTATCAAATCATTTCTTCCAAAGATCACTGAAGATGTGGCTAAGGGAGGCGTTGTTGTGGAAGAATAGGTCATTTCTCAAGCTCAGTTCGTAAAAATTTTATATATACATTCTGGTAAGTTATACGAAAAAATTCCTGACTTACCACATCCTGGTCAGATAACTGCAACTCCTTCAGGTTCTCATGCTGCGGACGATGTTATTGGTTTAGTTAGTGCCAATAAGAGTAAGAAGAACTCTTCCAAACCTACTTCTCCTATCATAACTTTACTGGATTCACCAAAAGAAGATTCTTCACTTGAAACTTCTGCCGACATTCAAGTTGTAGATTCATCTACATCCAAATCTAAAACTGGTAATAGGAAGAAAGGTAAGAATAAAAACAAAAAACAACATCTCTGAAAGAGAAAAACGAAAAGAATGAACCAAAAGATGATAAGCGGAAACCTCATTATCCTTGTTTTATCTGTGATGAGGATCACTTTACCAAAGAGTGCCCACATCGATTTGAGGTCTCTAAATTTTTCAAAAGCTCACCCACACCCATTGTCTTGAAGGATCATTTTCCTACTCAAGATAAAAAAATTATCGGATCTTCTTTGAATTCATCGACATATATTTTTATGATGTCTCAAGTGATGGTTGCGACATGATCACAAGACTATGGAAGTAAAATCCTGTAAATGGTAAAGAGATAGAAAATTCTAATCCAACACCAACCGTATCTCCTTCGTTTTGCAATCCACTCCATATCGATAAACCTAATCTTGATCTAGTAATTAAACTGCCTACTAAAGGTGTACCTCGGAAATTAGCTTTCAATCCACATGCGAGAGCTACTAAGAACTACAAAATTGTTGATGATTTGGCGATATCCCCTTCAACAATTTCATCCTTAGAAGTGCTACAATCATGTCCAACACAAAGGAAATTATTAGTATCAGCTATTGGATCTATCGATCCTCAGGATTCTAACGTCATGGTCTTCGATCTAGAAAATTTGACACCGAGACTCCCTCATCAGATGGCTTTTCAGATTCCAGTAATAGTAAAAAACAGACGTTGCTTTCATACTGTAATTGATTAGGGGGAATCCACATGCATAATTTCATTAAACTGTTGGAAATATCTTGGTTCTCCAACACTCAACCAATCTCCAACGATCCTAAAAGCCTTTGACGGAAGAGGATTCCATCCATACGGAATACTCCAGGATCTACCTATCGAAGTAGAAGGAAAAACTATAAATCTAGATGTGGAATTTGTTTATGCCCCTTTCGATTACAACCTTGTTTTGGGTCATACTTGTTATTATGCCATGAATACTGTTGTTTCATTTGTATTTCGGTTAATAATGTTTCCTCATAAAGGGAATATTGTGAAAATCAATCAGTTGTCATATTATTCATCCGATCCTGTTTCTACAGATAGTATCCAACATGTTGGAAAATCAAATATCCCATATGAAGATGTTGGTGTAGGTTTAGTAAAGGACTGTACTCTAATGGGAAATTTTTCTATGCCTCCACCCAACGTACTTCATACCATTGCTAACATCAATATGATTTCATAAGTACTATACCATTTGATGACACATGGATAGTTTCAGAGTCATAACTGGATTCTTTCAATGGAGGGATGGCTTGAGTCCTTTTGAGATGGCATATATAGCATTACAGTAATTTTCCAACACACTTTCAACTAATCCCTATCAAATGAATGTGATCACCAAAGAATCTTCTTCATTATCAAGCTCAGCCTTGGCATCACTTTCTGATTCTTTTCAACATGTGTTTCACATTGAAAAAAATATTAGAGAATTTTTGTCAATGGATGAATTACCTTGGGAAGATATACATCATAGATCTTCGTTTTTACATGAACTTGATATATTTGAAAATGATTTTTCCTCTATTTTTATGATTGACTATGTTAAGGAACCAAAAAATCCCATATCAATTACAAATTTAGATCTTGAGATTAATTTGGGAAACATTTCTACAATTGTTTCTATCGACATATCAGTTAAGCCAGGAATTACTGAAAACATTCATATAGGCGTTTCCTGTACAATTGATTATATTAATACATATAAAGCCCTATTTCAAGAATTTCGTGACATATTTGCCTGGTCTTATGATGAGATGCCAGGAATCAATCCTAATATTGTAATTCATGAAATTAAGACATACCCAGATGCAAAGAGTATTAGACAAAGATTACGTCTAATACATTCGCGGAAAGTTGATGCTATTAAAGCTGAAGCTGAAAAGCCCTTGCAAGCAGGATTTATTTATCCAATCCCATTGATAGATTGGGTATCTAATATAGTTCCCGTTACCAAGAAAAAAGGGAGTATACGAGTATGCGTTGATTATAGGGATATCAATAAAGCATGTCCAAAATAAAATTATCCTACCCCTTATATCAACCAAATAATTGATGATTTTTCTAGAAATGTAATCTTCTCATTTATGGATGGATTTTCTAGATATAATCAAATAAACATACTCCCTCTTGGTCAACCAAAAACAACATTTATATGTCCTTGGGCGTCAGTTTCTTATTGAAAATTACCTTTTCAATTAAAAAATGTTGTTGAAACTTTTCAAAGGACCACGTCTTATGCTTTTCATGATATCAAACATATTGTACAACCTTATCTAGATGATTTGCCTACTCACTTATTACATAGGGACGATCATCCTACACACTTGAGAGCTATTTTCATGCGCTGTAGATATTACAAGATACGTTTGAACCCGCAAAAATGCAGTTTCTGTGTGCAATCTAGATGATTACTAGGTTTCATCGTTTCAAAAGCCGACATTCGTGTCGACCCCTCGAAGGTTGAGACCATCATTAATTTACTTCCTCCTTCCACACTTCACCAACTCCAATGTTTTTGGGGGAAATAAAACTTTCTACGTAGGTTTATCCCGAACGATGCTGAGTTAACATAAGGTTTTACGCAGTTGTTGAAACAAAATGTTCCTTTTATTTGGGATGAGATTGTTGATTGATCTTTTGATGCTCTAAAATATGCGTTGACCCATGCATTGTTATTGCATCTACCCAATTACCATCATGAATAATTTTTATACTTAGTTTCCTCTGATTCCACCATTGGAATGGTTATAGTACAAGAAGATGAATCTCACAATGAGAATGTGATCTACTGCCTGAGTCAGATTCTTAACTCGACAGAAATCAAATATTCGCATGTGGAGAAATTGGCCTTGGCAGCAATTCAAGTTGTCCAATGATTTCGTCACTACATATTGTTAAGTAAGACAACTGTGATATCTAATTTCAACCCAATGATGTATATTTTCACAAAAAAATTACTATGGGGAAAATACTCTAAATGGATTTTTATCCTACAAGAGTTTGATCTGGAATTCGAGAAATCGAAATCAAATAAATCACTAGTTTTTGCAGAACTGATGTGTGACTTTTCCAATACTGAGACAAAAATTGTGGTAGAGACTGCCATCGTAGATGAATATTTGTTTCTTATCAGTACATTAGATCCATGGTATGGAGAGATCATCATATATCTTCAAACCCAAACCTTTTGCCCATAACTTTCACATTAAAATTTACACGAAATCCAATATCAATCCCAGCAATACAATATTTTTTGGGACACACTTTATTGTGATGGTGAGGATTGTTTTTTTCGACGTTGTATAACTCATGAAGAGGTTGAAATGGTTTTGAATGACTGCCACTCTGGAGCATGTGGTGGTCATAAGTCTGGGTTTGCCACAGCCCAAAAGATATTATGCATTGGTTATTTTTTGTCATCGTTGTTCAAAGATTTTATTATTGCGGTCCAGAAATGCCACAAATGTCATATTTTTTATCGAAAGATGCGTGCACCTCTAGCTCCTCTTCACCCAATCATTATTTTCGGTCCTTTTGTGAATTGGGGAATTTATTTCATTACATGTAACCCTCACATAGGCAGGGGACATGGGTATATTATTCTCACTGTAGATTACTTTACCAAATGGGCCAAGGCAATGCCTACATTCGCGGTAGATGGAAAAACTGCAGCTACATTCGTATTCAATCATGTGATTTCTTGTTTTGGCGTGCCTCAAACTATTAACACAGAACATGGGAGTCATTTTAAAAATATAATGATGACCGAACTTTATGATCAGCTTGGCCTATTCCATGATAATTCTACTCCATATTACCCGTGGACTAATGGTCAAGTTGAAGCTGTCAACAAGGTTTTAACAACTATGATTAAACGGATTATCGGAACTCATGAATTGAATTGGCATACCATGATTTTTTTGACACTATAGGCATACCGAACCTCAACAAAAACTGCTACATGGTTCACCCCTTTTCAACTGGTCTACAGTCTAGAAGTTCTGTTACCTATTGAATGCTAAATATTGTCACTCCAATTAGCCATTGAATTACTTCCAGCTACCTCTGAAAAGGAAAAACACTTTTTTTACTTAGCAAAATTAGATGAGACTCGGCACACTGTTGCATTAGCTACCGAAGCTCATAAGAAACGTGTGAAATCTTAGTATGATCGAAGTCTTACTCCCCATGTTTTTTCAGAAGTTGACCTAGTCTTAGTATATGATCAAGCTAACGATAAGCTAGGTGTTGGGAAATTTGAACCAATGTGACATGGTCCCTACATTTTCAAGCATGTGCTTGGAAAAGGGGCCTATGAATTCACTGATTATGATGGGGTCTCTTTAGATAAGCCGAGAAATGGCCTTTATCTTAAGAGATATTATGCTTGACTCTCATATCAAAATCTCATTTGTACATTAGTTAATTTTTAGATAGTGTGCCTTATATTAGATAAGTGTGTTACACCATTTTTTGGTCATCTAACCTATTATCATTAAATGGACCCAACTACACCATGAAAGACCAATTTTACCCTAAGTAAAATTGCTTTCACTATGAAAATAACTTAGTAAACCACCTTTTTTAAGTTGTTTATGTTCTAAACAGGAAACCCCATGAGGAAATATTGAATAAATCTACATTTGTTTAACTTTCCTCAAGGAATAATTAGTTAAACAACAGTTTAATTAATATTCCTAGTTATATTTAACCCAAAACAAGGAAATTAATTAGATAAATCATTATTTATCTTATTATTTTCTAAAGAATAATTATTAAACCTTATTTAAATAATATTCTTTGTTAAATATGACTAAATCACCCATAAATAATTAAATAAATCATTATTTATTTAATTATTACTCAACCACATCCCTAAAATGATAAATGAATCATTTATTTATTTATTATTTACAAATAAAGGGATTTGACCCAAGTCAAATTCCTTTTCCCTCCAACAAATATAATAAAATATTCCATAAAAGGCTGGATCTTGATTTGGTTAATAATATTTTAACTATGCACCAATATCCAGACTAAATCAATATTTTTTTATAAATAGAAGGGTTTTCCCATTCATTTACCACCTTTTGTTGCCTAAAGATCACTCTGGATCTATACTTTTGATCTGACTATTGATCCACCATCATAGTCATATTTTGCTACCATTTTTGTTTGGGTTTTCTACACCATAAAGAGAGAGAGGTTTTAGATCTGAAGTGCTGAGGACTTACAAGAACCCATCCCATTGAGGAGAACTGGTAACACCCTTCTGTGTTTTCCTCCCAGGTGCCGATAATACAAAATTAATTCAATATATTCTTCTCTTGTCTATTGGATGCATGGAGTAAATCTTGTTTTTCTACTATTTAATGTCTTCTAATGCATAAATATAGATTTTTTCAGCATTTATCTTGATCACCTAACTACAGATCTGAAGATATTGGCATCCATTTTTGTTGTTAGGGCTATTTTTTATGCACAGCTAAAGTGGTATTTTTTCGTACGCTTGGAATTAAGATTCATACCAACAATTGGCAACTCCACACGGGTTTACGATTACGACCTCTGTCATTTTTCTGATCCTTGCATATCCAGCTACTTCAAACCCTGGGATTTGTCTTCAGCCTATTTTTTTTTCTTTTTTTGATGGTTTTTTCAACCTATAAAACCCTAAAATGATAAAAAATCTAACTTCCATGTGTTTTTGGACCTATTGCGCAGGTCACAAAAATCAGCCGCAGTTGAGACGATATTTTTTTCTGAAATCTACCACTGAGAGTGACGAAAGTGCAAGTCACACATTTTTCCCCAAAAACTGTGACCTGGACCCTTATGATGCACCTTTTAGCCCAAAAACTATGACTTCTGCTGAAAACATGTCAAAAACTGCGACCTACACTTTTTGCAGGAATTTTTTTGAAAGTTTTATGGGTTTGTTTGAGCCTCTGTTTAGGGTTGTCTAACCTTCGTCTCTACTTTTTTTTGACCTGTACTTTTTTTTTTCTCAAATAAGTGGGAACCTAGCCCCCTAAGGCTTCAGTACCCTCCACTTCTTGTGGAAGATTTTTTTCTATTGCAGGTTGTCTGAATTTAGTCTTCATGCCATTTTTTCAGATCTGATACCTCACCTTCTTATCTATTTCATATCGGCTTGTTATCCATCCAAATCACCTCATGTAGCTTTGTTTTGGTTTTCCTCTAGGGTTCACTCAGTTTCCCTGCAGGAGATAGCCTTTTGCCACCTCTTTTACGACACTTTTTTCTCTAATTTGTTGTTGTTTTCTACACCACTTTCCAACAGATTTGTCCCTTAGATCCCTATCCCTCCCGACCTTAGATCTATTGGCTTTTTTAGTGTGTTTTGATTTTTTTTTTTTACTCACCTACACACTCATTGTTGAGAGGCACGCCTCCTTGGGTTTATATTATTTCATTATTAGCTGTTTATTTTTCTGTTTTGGCAGGCTTATATACTGTCATTCGCAGGTTTATTTGCAGCTATACAACACACTTTTTATTTTTCTCTATAAACGTCTAGGTTTAAAAATTAAAATTTACACACTTCACACACACACCCTAAGCGAAAAAGGGCTTGGTTAACACTGCCAAGCAAAGACTCTAAAGCATTGAAATCAATTGATCCTACAAATCTATGCCCTTGTTTCAACATTGTAATTAGTTGATCCTGCACCTCCCTTCCCTTATCGGTCTCTTTTTCCTATGTACTGTGTTTGTGTCATCATCATTCCGCCACCAAGGCATTTATCCCGGAGACTTCTTGGCCTTTATCCTCAATTTCCGGTAGGAATACTTACTCCTCTACGTAGGATTCAAGTTAGTCCTCCACTGAGTCCACACTCCGACTGTTATTCTAGTCCATTGGGTTCTCATTCTCATTCCACCTTCGGTTCTCCCCCTGTCACCTTCACCATGTCTGTTGCAGGACCTAATGTTGGTGGTAACTCGAGCCCTCATGCTGGGAATACCACCAGTGGGACCGCAACGGACACTACCCTAGCCATGCCCTTGCTCCCCTTCATGGTAGGCCTCAGCCTTCTCAATTTTGACCAGTTGATAAATGACCCTATACACCATGATGCTAGTTGGCATGCTATGCTGACTAAGATTCCTTCTGACATCCCTAAGTTTGAAGGCCTTGCTGTAGAAGATCCTACAAATAATGTTCTATCTTTCCACATGTGGTGTTGGTCTAACTCCATTACCAATGACTCTGTTCGTCTTCGGTTGTTCCAACGTATACTTACAGGTGAAGCTTCTAAGTGGTATGTTGATCAGGCCCCTTCTTTTCATACCACCTTTGTGACTCTTGCCTAGGATTTTCTGTCTTACTTCCAGCTTCCCCTTCGTTATGACACTGGTTTCGAACTTTTGACTTCTTTTTGTTAATCATCTGTGGCCTGCCTATTTGATCATGTCCAGGAATGGTGGAGAAGAGAGAGAGCCTATGTCAAGCCCCTACCTTCAAAGATTTTGTCTACATGGACTGGTTCCTTAGATATCTCTTGCCTCCTATCAGGAAATATGTCACATCACATTTTCCTCAAACTGAAGAACTCGCTCCCCAAATGGTGTTAAAATACGACCTGATCTATGCTCAGTTAGGTTATGTTTATACTGTTCTACCTGATCTTCCCAGACCCTGTGGTGCCAACACACAAGGGGAATCTCATGTCACTGACGGTATTGTTGGAGCTCTCTCCAATTCATACGCTCAACCTCCCATGGGATATGATTTTTCTGGGGGTGGCGCAGCACCTCTTGCACTTTTCCCCCTCCCAGTAGCATGTATCCAGGATACGACATGCCTCATATTTTTTCCCAACCTTTTGTTTACCACACTGTTACCCAACCTCCTTATTATCTGTATCCACAGCCTGGTGCTTCAGCTCCTCCAACATTAGCACCTCTATCTCCCTTGCCTTCTCAACACCCGTAAAAGAAGCCACCTCCCCCTCAAGGGCAGGTGTATGCACACCAGGGCGCGACTAATCCTACTCCCTCCAAAGAGATGAGTAAAGGCACTCAAAATCAATCTGCTCCCGGTAATCCTGGACCTAATCCTGAAAATAATGCACCTAACAGTTCTAACCAGCAATAGGGAACTCACCCCAAGCAGGACAGGCCTGTTCCCACAAACCAGCCTTATTCTTTTTGTGGTGTTTATGGTTATTACACGCACGATTGTCCTCTTTTACAACAGATGAAGAAGATGTGGGAGGCTCAACCAATGTTGCGAGGACAACAAGCCTCCCCTTCCATCCCTCCCAATGTTGCACCTATTCAACCGCCTGTTCTTACTAATCCTTTCCCTCAGCAAGGATTTTTGGCTACCCAACCACCTGAAGGATAGGTGGCCACTCAACCTCTTCCATCTGGTACCTCTGATTACCAGATTCTCATGATGAAATCTATGCAACCTCTAACCGTAGACATCAATCTTCAGAATTGGTCTCGTCAATACAAAAAGCCTCCTGCTATGTCTGTCCCCAAGCCACCTCCTTCGGTCTCTACAGAGCCTCTTTTTACACCTAATGGTCCCTTTCAGATCCCTTAGCCTAAGGTAGAGGTTCATACCAAGATCCCTAAAGGACCGCTACGCCGAAATGCTTCTTCTAGCAAAGTTGCCCATTCGTATAACATAGTATATGATTTGGCGCAATCTCCTCCAGTCATGCCCTTCACAACGAAAAGCTCTACTATCTTCCATGGGAGTTGCATATTCTTCTTATGATAGATTGATTGTATTCGATGTTGATTGGTCAAAACATCCTCCTCTCCCTGATTTCATCACCTTCCAAATCCCAGGCAAGTTACAGAACACCAACGTTTCTCAGTGCATTATTGATGAGGGGGCATCCACATGTGTGATGTCCGCTTAGGTTTGGAAGAAACTTGGATCACCTGAGTTGACTCCTTCCATGATCACTCTCTAAGCATGGGATGGCCACGCATCCCAAACCATTGGCCTTTTCCACAATTTTCCTATTACTCTTGCGAGCAAGACTATTTGCGTTGACGTAGATGTCATAGATGCCCCCTTAGATTACAAAATTCTATTGGTTCATTGCTACACTTATGTGACGTATGTTGTCCCATCTGTGGTCCACCACAAGATGTTCTTCCCTCATAACGGAAATATAGTCACCATTGACTAGTTGACATATTATGAATCGAAGTCTTAGACCTCCCCTGAGTCCATCATCTCTTTGGTGGCCAATACGCAAACCGTCGATCCTTTGAGCACTGTCTCACCCGGAGTCTACAAATATTCCTCATTTCTTGGTACATTCCCTGGTCTTCCTCCTCCTATCTATGATCCTAGCTCATCGAATTTGTGCATGATGTAATCATCTTGAGCTGCCCTCAAGCGGCCCGCCTCGACTAGTCAGTAGCCTCCTCGCCCTCCGCAGCCTCCTCCTAGCCCTTCGTTTCAGCCTTCTAGATGTCCTCTTCTTGGCCATTCAATTATTATCCATGAGACTCTTTACCCTCTTGGAATGGTTCTTCCAGGCCTTAACCATTTAGGAGTCGTCCCGCTTGGCCATTACCCCTCTGGTCAGATACCATTCCTAGCTCCCCCCAGGAGTGGACACGGTACCTGTCATGGCTACACTCTCTCTCCCTAACTTAACCCTTGGGATTCCCACTTGATACCTTGATCCTCTAGCTGCCACCCCGCTTGGTCAACCCAAACCTTATCTTGCTTTGACCCTAGTTTAACTGGTCCCCATCTATTCTCCCACAGCTCTAGTGCCTCAGCCACCTCAATAGGAACCTCCTCCTATTGTAGCTACTTTGGGTAAGAAGGGCAAAGATCGGAAGAGGTCATCAAAAGACATGGTTGCCCTGAAAAACCCTGCCCCTCCTCAACCTCCAAAGCATACCATCTAGTTTGCTTTGTGTGATGTTGTCAGTCATACCACCCATACTTGTCCAGAGTTGCCTCACCTCAAGCCCATGGTTAATGTCGCATTCCCTGAGTCTATGGTCCTGGAAACCTCTATTCCTTCCTCGACTGTAGCCTGGAACCCCAAGACTATTCACACCAACCACCCCTATGCTTTGTGTGATCTTCGTGGCCATTATACCCACCTTTGTCCCTGCCTTGAGGATTTTTGCACCTCTCTAATGGAAGTTCACTAATTCGAGGCCAAGCACAACGAGTCCATCGCTCCCTTATTTGCGCATTTTTCTTCGAGAAAACCAAAGGACACGAATTCTCCCATTGACATTCCCCCTCATTATTTCGAGTTGACAGAGCCTTCATCTACCATTTTCTACCTATCATCATCCATGAGACCCTAGGTAGAAATCCCCTTGGAGACTTCCCCTGATGTTTCGCCTGACCTCCCTTCAGCGATCACCTTGGGCTCAACATCGGTAGATCCTTTATCTACCTACTCTTTTGGCACCCCTTGTGACGATGCACATGTGAACCTCTCTTCTCATGATGATGAGTCAGGTAGCTTCGCCGCATCAGGTGGTCTTTCTTCCACTACTCACCCTATCTTCTATTACGATGATGACATTATGGAAGTATTTACCACCCCTGACTTTATCTTTCCCCCCTTACATCAAACCCATGCATTCAAACCACATACACCTTGTGGCCATTACATTGACACCCAATGTTTGGGTAAGGGGGCACCCATATTTGAGAGACGAGGAGAAGAAATTCTCCGCAACTCTCCTAGTGTATTTGGTCATGTATACTCTAGTACCATTATTCTTCCACATTTAGAAGAAACTCTAGAGTCCCATATCACTTCAAATCACTCTAGGGATGATACCCCTCATAAGTCCTTCATCTTACATCAGTAACCCAGTCTCTTAGACATTTTTGTTGACCAACCTATGGTATTTCTAGGAGAGCATCAATTCATTATCTCCAAATCCTCACTTTGGGATAGTGACACCATGTATGCCAACCCAGAAACTTGAATTCCATTTGATTCATATATGTAGTACAAAAATATATTGGTAATCCTCCGTTCCCTTTCTTCAACTACATAACCACAAGGAAAATAAATGGCACACCACATCATAAAATGTGTTTAGATTCCCCCTTTCTAAATACATTTTTTCATGAACACAACATGCTTGGGGACACCTATGCCCCTCAACCATAAAATTCCCAGATCTCAGAAAAAAATATCATTGAAAATGTTTTTCTCTGACAGGTTACACTTTTCAGGTCAGTTCGTGGGACAAGTCACAATTTTCTTCCCAGTACCTGCTACCTAGGTCACAGAACAGACCCCTAAAAGTGTGACATGGCCTGTTCATGAGCTCTGGGGACCTAAACTAAAATTTCAATCCACTAAGATGAAAGAGTAGGGTTATGCGTCTTACATGCAATTGACGGATCTCAATTCCAACAGTCGGTTTGTCCGCTACAATCGTCGCAAGATTTAGGGCCTTCTCTCCTCTCTACATTCACCACAGCTCCACATGAAATTGAGTGAATTTGGAGTGAAAATGCCTTATTAAAAGAAAATCCTTTATTTTTCTTTCACCTACTGTGGCCAAACCGTAGCTCACTTTGACGAACCGACTGTACTATTGGAAAGCTCTCACCAAGCCCTCAAATGTGTATTTTTTAGTTTTTAAGTGATTTGATACTCACCAAGATACTTTTTATCCAGGAAGCATCACTTTACCCCTCCTCAAAATTTCATTTTTTCACTTGCAATACTCTTACTGGGGGCACCACTTTTCCTCCATACTTTTCCATGCCCGTGTCGATTTTCATCGTGAGTTACCTTCTTGTATTCATGTTTCTAGGGTCCCCCATTGGACCTTTACTGTGTGGCAGCACCATCGAGTCACCCTTGTTTAGAGCATCCGAGTTGAGTCATCATCACATTCATGGATTCTATATCGAGTCCCTTTGTATCCTGCTATAGTCGTCCATCCTTCGTTGCTTGATCCCTCTCTCGTGTCACACATAATGGCTTCAAGTCCCACTGTCCCCTATCCCTCATGATATTGTGTCAGATGCTGCTAGGTCATCTATTCCCTTTATGCTCTAATAAGGGAAGTCATCAATCCGCTACTCAATACCCCCCATTTCATCATCACCCCTGGTGTCCATCTGTCAGATGATCTACTATTTTCTCTTGTGCCTTAGTTGAGGACCTCTTACTGCCTCACCTATGGCGAACCTCCTTCTGTCGACATCAGATCATTTATTCCAAACGACAGGTCTAGAGGGAGGTGTACCTTGGTTCTAGCTTCCACTCTTTTTTGGTGCCTTGAATCAGGCAAAGGGACTCCTTCTATCCCTTTGACTTCATTGTTTCTTAGCTCAGGTGCGTTTCAGCATGTTCAAGATCTGTATACTTGATGGTTAGGTAATGCGGTAGTTTGGACCGGTGATTCCTGGGTCTGTGTGAGATGTTTCAGCCCTTATGAGGGAGTGGCCCTACAGGTAGCCCCCCACATACCCAAATGACCTCTTCACTTCAGCCTTCGATGCGGCTCCATAGATTTGATGATGTCAGCCTCAGCCGCTTGCAACACCTTTTTGATTGCATGTATCAGTCAAATTCTTAGATCCCTTTCCTGTTTACAGGGGCATCTGGATTGTATTTATATCTCATGTACTCAAATATTATTGTACAAGTCCTGGTTTTTATCCCAGGCACAATATGCATGTGGGATTCATTATCATGTTTTTTATCTGGCTTATGTTTATGCTAGAATATACTATATTTTTCAGTCCCTTGTTTACTGTATGCCTTATTTTTTGTACTTTTCCTTGGTGGGCATAGGTATGCCTCCCCCGCTGCCTATAGCAGAGGTACTCACTCATAAAAGAGACTTGTCGCACCTGTAAGTCTCACCTCCTCAGGGTCTAGTCCTTTCAGCACTTTGGTCTACCTTATAGTTCTCTCTCTTTGACTTCCCCTTCGGTGTCTGGTGATTGAGTTCTTACAACGTCCTTTGGTCATATGATTAGCTCCTAACTCTCACATGCTTGGGGGCAATCTGTTACCCCATTTTTTGGTCATCTAACCTATTATCATTAGATGGACCCAAGTACACCATGTAAGACCAATTTTACCCTAAGTAAAATTGCTTTCACTATGAAAATAACTTAGTAAACCACCTTTATTAAGTTGTTTATGGTCTAAACAAGAAACTCGATGAGGAAATATTAAATAAATCTACATATGTTTGATTTTCCTCAAGGAATAATTAGTAAAGCAACAGTTTAATTAATATTCCTAGTTATATTTAACCCAAAACAAGGAAATTAATTATATAAATCATTATCTATTTTATTATTTTCTAAAGAATAGTTATTTAAGCCTTATTTAAATCATATTCTTTGTTAAATATGACTAAATCGCCCATAAATAATTAAATAAATAATTATTTATTTAATTATTACTCAACCACATCCTTGAAATGATAAATAAATCAATTATTTATTTATTATTTGCAAATAAAAGGATTTGACCCAAGTCAAATTCCTTTTCCCTCCAACAAATATAATAAAATATTCCATAAAAAGTTGGATATTGATTTGGTTAGTAATATTTTAACTATGCACCAATATCTAGACTAACTCAATATTTTGTTATAAATAGAAGGGTTTTCCCATTCATTTACCACCTTTTGTTGCCTAAAGATCACTCTCGATCTATACTTTTGGTCGACTATTGATCCACCATCATATTCATATTTTGCTAGCATTTTTGTCTGGGTTTTCTACACCATCAAGAGAGAGAAGTTTTAGATCTGAAGTGCTAAGGACTTACAAGAACCCATCCCATTGAGGAGAACTGGTAACACCCTTCTGTGTTTTCCTCCCAGGTGCCCATAATACAAAATTCATTCAACATATTCTTGTCTTGTCTATTGGATGCATGGAGTAAATATTGTTTTTTCTATTGTTTAATGTCTTCTAATGCATAGATCTATATTTTTGTAGCATTTGTCTTGATCACCTAACTACAGATCTGTAGATATTGGCAAACATCTTTGTTGTTAGGGTTGTTTGTTATGCACAGCTAAAGTGATATTTTTTCGTACACTTGGAATTAAGATTCATACTAACAAAGTGTGACTATATTAAGTTTTCTCTTACAGCTATCACTGTTTATCTTGATTACTCTTGATATTGCAGATGTCAACATCCCTTCAAACGTACATTGGTTTTGCTGATGGTGCCTATCATAGTACACAGAATATTTCTTCCGTAGCCTGGGTTATCTATTCCCCTACTGATGAGTTAGTTTCTATGCATGGGGTAAGCCTTGGTCAAACAATGAACAATATTGCAGAATATAGCACAGCCATTGAGTTATTATATGATGCTATTTCATTTGGTATTCAAAGTTTTATCATTAGGCTGGATTCAGAACTCATTGTATTACATTTAAACGGGGTATATGAAATTAAAAATCCAATGTTATTGATATTATTTTTGAAGGTTCGTCTCTTCGAACGGAAGTTTTATTACATTGAATGTCAACACATTTCAATAAAATTAAACACATTAGCCAATGCATTAGCTAATTGTGTTATAAATATACATTTGAAACATTAAAATAGTAAACCAAAAACAACATTTGATACATGTTGAACAAGATACTCAGAGAAAGTAGTAATATCATAGATAGGTTTGTTTTCAAAAATATTAGATCTTCTATGATCATAGGTTCAAACACCTTATGATTGTTACAGGACAAATGACCTCCTCATTAGCTCAGAGGAGAAGGTAAGATGGAAGGAAAAAATGACCTAGACAAAACCCATTTCTGCCAAGGTAACGCACCCCAGAAACAACTAGACAACGTTATAACGCACCTGAGCCATGCAAAGCATGTGTTAGTGCCTAGGGAAATGCTATTTATTTCCCAAAGGGAAGTTTTATCCGTGTTTAAGTGTAAAAAGGGAAAAACCTTGCGGAACAGTGATTGGAAAATCCATATTTTTCTCATAAAGAGTCAGTTCAAAATAGAAACTAAAAGGCACAAACCTTTTATTAAGCCTTACCAAATATAACTAGACTCCCAAAGAGGGAAAAAGCATGGAAGAATAAGGAAACATCTTGATATTTCCCATTTCAAACTGGTTGAAAGAGTTGGGCAAGGTTTACCCTCTCTATATCCTATAAAATGGAGTTGTGGGGTGTTGGTCTAAGGTCGAAGGTTTGAATATATGTGGAGTGGAATTTAATTGTTGCAGTGTGGGGTTTGGAAATAAGCAAAGTTCATTGAGAACTTTCAGCCTTGAACACCATCACTCGAGATAGAGAAAAAGAGAGAGGGATTGGAAAGCTGAGGAGGGCTTGGTGCAACCAATGGTTGTAATCCTTCTTTTTTTATAAATCAATAGAACTGTATCTATTTTGGCCATTCGATGCATCTGTGTCACAATTGTTTTTCAATCGTCTATGTAGCATGATATGAATGGCTTATATCTGTATTTTTTTATGTTTATTATGTGCTAACTTAGTTGATAAGAAGTTATGTTGTCGTAGAAATTACACGAGTGGTTTGATTGATTGTAGGATCTAGATTTGGAGCTAGTGAAGGAGGGTTCCTACTTCACTAATCGGTGTTATCCATAGGATATGATATCTAAAAAGGGGTAATATCTCCATATTAATTTATCAGTTGTACGCATTAGCATGAATGTATGTGCAGTATCTTTGTGAAATTTACAGCTAATCTGAGTGTCTTCCTCGGGCACCGTAAAGCCCTGAGAGGGATACTTAATAACCACCACCCAAGCATATTACCCTATAGCAGAATTGGTGACTCCACTATGGAGTAAACCTCAAAGTTTCCGAATTATTCCTATCACTTTACCTTTTTCCTTCTGTTTGCATATCCTTCCGACTAGCTTATATGCTCACTAAACATCTCAAAAGCTCATAGAGTCTAGATCAGACCCTACTTAGCCATCTGTACAACTTTACCCTAACTAACACTACCCCTGTTAGTGTTTCAGTGCATTATAACACAGTTTAGGCTTAGATACAGTGGGTTAGTCCCAGTATTAACGCTTTGTACCCTCTGCTTGCCTACGTTACCCGGCCAAAATTTGCTGCTTACACCCATGTTGTGTTTCCTTTTCGTTGTGAAGTTCTTGGCCATCATAATATCTTCTCTTACTGGATCGTTGTGCTTTTTTACCAGCTAGAATTTCTGTCTTTTTTCTGTTATTTAAGAAGTAATTTCAAACGTATCTACTTTTTTAGGAACATTTTTTTTTTAGTTTTCTGAACTTAGCTGAATTAATTCTGAATTTTTTTTGGTTAAAAAACTGTTAAGAAGAGATTAATAGAGGTCTAAATCTTTAAGGTTGAACTGTGTTATTTGAATGTTTGGTGCATGGATGTTTAAAGAGAACCTCTCCTTGTAGAAAAACTCTTCATTGAATTGACTATTTACAGCATATTTCTTCATGGTTGTTGTAGTCAAAGTCTCATCACATTTCATACATCCACTCTCCATCTGGAATACTAATAATCAGGTACACTAATCATCAATCGATAATAAAATTAATCATATAACATTTTTCGAGCTCACACCAACAGTAGTTCAGGCTAGGATCTTGGGGTAGGAGAAGTGAGAAAATCACCCAAGATCTCAAAACTTGAAACTAGAGTCATTAATAAGTGAAATCCTACTGCACTCATATTATCGGGACCACTCCACTACCACTGAAGTTAAGCGCGAGAAAACACTAGGGTGCATGAGAAGGTAGCCCACCTTCGAGTGCATTTAGTGGGCATGTTATATATTGGGTTTCCCTTTGGGGATGTCGAAACTAGATCAAGGATCTAGGTGTTCTGCCCATATCGCGTGTTGTCTACAATCGTGACACCCCTGATGATGTCTGTGATTTGAGGTATCTTTAGTGGCCAAACCCTTTAGGGACTTACACGAGATGATTGGGATGGGCTGTCCTGGTATCTAAAACAGACAGACCTACTCTGTCTTCGATATTTGGGAGGGTACTCGTCTTCATGAGATTACTTACACCTATTTTTTAAGGTTCGGGCAAAGCTCTAGAGTAACCATAACTATGTTTACGACTAACCCTCTCTGTACGCTATTTTGATACTAGGTTTTATCTCTAGCAAATGATAGTACTCAGACAAGGCCACCCTATTCTGGCTGCTTGTTGATTGATTTTAGAAGGTCCTTGTTTCTTTTTTTCTTTTTAAGGTGTGTAGTTACCATCACTAAGACTTTATAATACATCAAAAATAATTAAAATTTGCTAAAAATAAACAGGTCACCGCGGCGTCTTTTGATCCTCGTCGTTTGTCTCAACAACAGTGAGGCCTCCCTCCATTGACACCAGAGGAAGAGTCGAGTCTCGGTGAACCCGTACCTTCTTCATAAGAGCAGTCTCCATTGATAACCCTTGATTTTCACATAGCCCCATATCACAGGGAATTTCCAGAGGACCCTTTTACGGAAAGAGTCATAACTCCTTGCAATCCTCCACTCACTAATTTGTCGGTGCCAGTGTTAGTTCAGATTACACCAAACCAAGATATGTCTTCGGCGGCACCAACATTCGTTTCACAACTGGCACCCATGGGGTCGGTACCAATGGCAACCAACCCATGTTCGCCACCACCTTCCCTGCCGGTAGTCAGTTCTATGCCAATAATTGGCAACCCTAGTAGCCAACCTATGCTTGTTCCAAGCACTATAGTCATCACAACTATTGGTGGATTTATGAGTCCTTCGGGATGTTATTCATCAATATTTTTACCTGTTATTGATGATGACTAGTTTCCTTATCTGATTTTTCTAGAAGATGATCTCAAAAATGTCAAATATATCATCTAGAAAACACCCCAAAACAATTTTTGTCTTCCTACCCCTTCCTATTAGCCTATGATGAGAAAAAACCCCAGTTGTCAAGTCCTATCTGGTTTCAGCTAAGTAACCCTGAGTATAGCTGTCATAGCTGTAAATTATTTGATATCATTTACCCTTGTTTCTCATGCCATTCACTATCCAAAGGTTGACAAAGTGTCTACAACTCTATCCTTGTTCATCTTGTCATTTGAAAATCTGATCATGCCTAATAAAACACTCAGAATTTGTCAAAATTTTCCCTAAGTTAGATAATGGTGTTTAGGGAGTTTTTCCTTAGCTAAGATATCCTAGGCCAAAAAGCCTCTATCTAGTACCAATAAAACATGAATTACTTCTTTTTCTGCAAAACAAGCATTTTTCAATCCATAGGCCGCACACCACTAAGAGGTCACTTTGTCTCATTCCAGAAGAAGTCCAACAAAGATCCAAATCAGGAAAAGAGAAGGTTTGTTGCTATATGAAAGAAATATACTTACATCGGGAAAAATCTCCA
Source organism: Pinus albicaulis (assembly GCA_034641835.2). NCBI lineage: Eukaryota > Viridiplantae > Streptophyta > Pinopsida > Pinales > Pinaceae > Pinus > Pinus albicaulis. The sequence continues at coordinate 1,377,210,066 of CM076581.1, forward strand.
TGAAACACCAAAAGAGCTCTCCAAGGTTCCAAATCATCTATTTTTACATCTTTGTAGGGGTGTAATTGAATGATGATCAGTAGGAAAATAAGAGAAAAGGGGCAACTTCAAACAGGTCTCTCATGTTGAAAAGGTTTCCCATCAATGAGCAGGTGGAGAGTTTTCAAGTGAAGAGCAGCAAGTGAAAATGTTATAAATCCAAATGCTGCCTGAAGAGAAGAGATCATTCCTCATCAATGAAGCAAATGAAGTAAAATGAGATGCTGATCAACAGTGCTCCATGATCTCTTCCAAAAGCAGTGCTGCATAATCTTCTGAAGGGCATCATTAGGTAGGGCATAAGAAGACATATGCTTCTTATGTTACCTTGAACCTAGGTTTTGAAAAGTAGTCAAAGGAAATTTCAATAAACCTCTAGCAACACAGTCAAAGGAAAATATAGTTCAATAACACCTATCAGCAAACACTCTCCATGTATAAATCACATTTCTTATGGTTTTTTGTTCATAGTGATATTTTAAAACAGGATTTATGCATCTCAGACAAAGCCTCATAAAGCAAGTGGACATTATTTTCAAGTGATTTTATCGATAGTGAATTTCAAATTATACTTTTTTTCCTATTGGAATTCTTCAAACAAGCATATAGAGCATGACACAGTGTTGAAATAAATGAAATTTCATGTGTATGATGATAACCTCCTTCATGAAAAGTAGATGGTTAGAAAGCACAATGACAAAAGCTCCTTCAAAAAGCAGATGGTTAGGAAGGCATTGTTGTGGCCTCCTTCATAAACAAGCAAAGGGCCAACATGTTTTTAAGTGATTTCGGAAGTTGTTTTGTGCCACCTCCTCCAAAAGTATGAACAGGAGATTCATAGCAAGGTCTAAAATTGTGTTTGAAAAAGGTATTCTGTTGTTAAGACAAGTTGAAAAACAATGGTGAGCAAATGAAATTTTATAGGTTGAAAGCCTATAGCAAGAAGTGACATAATGGTGCTAAAAACCTCTGATCTCATGTTTATGAGAGCCTCCTTCAAAGTGTAATCCAAGGATGGAATTTTTTACTAAGAACAACCTCATATAAATGGGGTGGTAAACTGAGCTAGGTTTAAATTGACCTCTGCAACTGATATAAAGAGATAGTCCACCCAGATCATGTATATGAAAAAGGGCATTATTTTTTTGAAACAGATCCCTTATGGTTCATAAAAATACTTCCTCCAAGTGATGAATGAAGGGAGAATGCCAAATGTTACTTCCAGCTCAGTTAAAGGATAGAAGGCACATTGTAAAAATGGGTGAAACTTTCATTGTTTGAAGGACTACTTCACAAAAACAGAGGATTTACATTATGGTTTGGAAAGGCTGCAACAGTGGTTTTTATAATGATCTCCCTTGTTGACAAATCAAATAAAAACACATTTTTTATAGCCCCTTTCAGAACAAGCCTAGTTTTATGATGAACTCTTTGCAAACCAAATGAGACCAACACGGTTAAAGGGCCTATTCACCTCATAAAATAGTGGATGTAGGATGGTGTCAAAGGGACTGTTTCTAATGTTTTTTGTGAAATTGTTTCAAAATGTTATAACCTTGGTAAATAATGAAAGATCCCATAGTGCAACTATTTATGTTGAAAGGGCCTCCACAGGAGCATTATGCAAAAAGACAGCTTAGAAGATATAAATCAGTTAGAAAAGGGAATACAGTTAAAGACCTTGAAATAAAACTGAATTCACCTTTCAAAACATAAGCTATTGATATTAAAAAGGGTTTTCAAATTCTTAAAGAGGGAAGAGGATATTTTAAAGCCTCACAAAGTATAAAGGGCATGAAGCCAACGTTCATTCTCACTTTGCAAATTGAGTCACTGAGGAAGAAAAATGTATTGAGCAATTTTGAATTGTTTTTGAGCTTGATTTTATAAGAGGCCCGCCTATGGGATCGCGCGGCGTGCCTATAGGCACCTACCGAAGAGATTTTTGAAGAGCACGGTGCGTCTATAGTGTTGTGTGGCATGCCTGTGCCAACGTTCAACGGGTGCCCAGGACCGACCCGCCAAGGTTGAACGCTGTGCGTTTTCCCGTTCAGAGCCTGCCCGGCCCATCGACCAACTCTGAACGCCAGGGCCAATGCTGCAAAAAACACTCAAAGGTGCCAAGGTCAAGTTTTCAACCAAGAAGTCACCTCCAAATACATCAAGAGACTTTTCTAAAGGTATTTATTGTCTTTTAACCAAGCTTATAATTTGAGGGAAGGTTTGATAACAATCTTCAAAGGGAAATAGTGATTGGGGGTAAAAAGATAATCATTGTTTTGCTAGAAATCTATTTGTTTGCAAAGGCTTGTTTATCGAGAAGAGAAGAACATCTTGTGCTTAAGAAAAGAAAATTAAACTTCATCCAAAGGAGTTTTCCTGCTAAAATTATAAAAAAGAAGCAGTGGTTGGGTGAAATAGTTTTGATCAATTTACAAGGGGTTTTCTCGGTCTCTTAAAAAAGTGATCTCAAAAGGAATAGTGATTAAAGGAGGAGAGTCAATATGTCATTTTAAGAGGGGTTCCTTTTCTTGAATAGGCTAAATATTACACAGTCTATAAAGAAAGATAGAGTTTGTTTAGAACGCCTTTTAATCAGTGACAGGGGGATTATTGTTTTGGTAAAACAAAATGATCTTCATCCTAAAAAGATTGTTTTTCTAGCCTTAATAAAACATTGATCATCAAAGAGAAACAATGATTACTCAAGGGAGAAACATTGTGGTTTTTAAGGGTGCCCTCTTTGATTAAAAGCAGAGAAAGAAAATAATTAATGGGAGAAGAGTTTTAGTGTCAAAAACAAAAGGGAACTTGTCTTCATAAACCTCAAATAGATTTTATTAAAATCCTTTTGATCACAACATAGTTCATAAGAAGGGAGCTTGCTTTCACTTATCAAAAAATTGTTTGCCAACTAAGGACAAATTCAATCTTGCAAGGAGGAAAAGGTGTTTTGGTGGAGGACCTATTTCAGTGATCATTTGAACAATTTGCCTTGGTAAATTAGTGAAGGGTATCATAAGCAAAAATTACTCCAAATAAGGACAGGAGGAGTGGGTATCACAATAGGTATGAGCCTATTACAACTCAGGAAGTGAATGAATCTCCTTCAGTACTCTTCAATTTTCATGAAGTTGGTTGCTTGGAATTTTGCTAAAAAGTCCAAGAAGTAAAAATTCACCTTCCTTTGACACATTTGTTTGCTTTAAGGCTGCAAGGGAAGCATGTCCATCTAGTAGGTCTGGATTTCAAACTCTCTCCTAGGGCTATGTCCAAAGCTACTAAGATCACGTATCTAAGAGAAAAATGGTTCAAACAAACATACCTAGATCTGAATCACTACAAACCCTTTCTAAAACCAGATCATCAGGATGCTTGCCAAGCTATTTTCCCTTTTTCCCACTTTTTGACCAGCTATCCCCCTCTCATGAAAGTCATCATGAAGTATTTCACATGGGAAGGGAGGTTTTCCTGAATTTATGCCTATCACATCATGCTTCTTATGCATTTCATAAGAACTCAATTGATGAACCTACCTTTCTTCCTCTATAGAAGCATTGACAAGATGGCCTCTACTATCCAAAAGAAGCCCTTCACTCAACAACAATATTGTCTATTTCATCATTCCCTTATCAAGATAATCATCCTCAATCAACTTGAGAAAAATGGAGTTTCTTGGGACTCTCTCATCTCCCATCCCAATTTTTCCATTTCCTCTTCATCTCATGTGCCTTCCTCACCATGCACTCATCATGTTTCTCCTTCTTCTAGTAAATCCACTCCTAAAAGACAAAAATCCCCTATGATTGAGAGTGAAGAAGAGAAGAGGCAAACTAGTAGTGAAGAAGGGAAAAGCGACAATAAGCAAACTAATGATGATAAGGGTCAAAGTAAAGACTCTAAGCATGAAAGTAGGGAAGAATGAAATGATGATGAGCATGAAAAAGTTGATGATGAGAACGAACAAATTGATGTTGAGCATAGCAATCATGAAGAGGAACATGATGGCAGCCAACACAACAGTAAGATTTGGAATGATGAGGGACAAAACAGTGGAGGAAAAGAACACAACAATAATGAAGGAGGTAGGGGCAGAGATGAAAAAGACAGTCCTCAAGATGACAAAAAAAGTGGCAACCAAAACAGTAATGATGAGGGTCATGTTAGTCCTCAAAAGGATGCTTATGATGAGAAACAAGACAACCCTCAAGCAAGTAATGATGATGAAAATCAAACACCAAACAATGACCATTCCAAAGAGGGCAGCATGGAGAAAAAATACCAAATCAGTGACCATGAGCATAGTAGTGGTGAAGACAAACAAGAAAATGTTCAAGCAGAAGAAGACAGTGACAATGATGAAGCTGAAGCAGATGATGATGGAGGCCTCTAGGTAAAAGACCAAGTTGAGCAAACACAAGTAGATAAACCTCCTCTATATTCTCCTCCACATAGCCAAGAGCATGTGCTAGCTGCCTCTCCTAGGCAAGGGGCAATGACTCTTCCTCCAAAAGTGGCGAAGCTGAGAAACAGTAGATCAGCAAAGAAGATCACTCCAGCAACGACTAGCAATGTCACAAGAGTGCTAAGAAGTAGAGGCAAACTACCTAAAAAGAGCATTGTTGAATTTCCAAAGAGGAAGAGGACCAAGAAGTCTATCCAAGGCAAGGGGAAAGAAAAAGAGGAGAGTAGTTATGAAAAGGAAAGGGAGCTTGATATCATAAAGATAACAGTGATGATAGTGATAATGAAGCTAGAATCCTTGAGGCTCTTTTTTGAGACAGAGAAGACCAAATTCATGACCTACAAGCTGATCTAGAAAGCTCAAAAGACTTCATACATGTTCTATAGATGCAAAACAAACAAATGAGTGCTAAAATGGCAATTTTTGAAGCACGGGCTTTCAAATACCAAAGGGAAGCCTCCAAAGTGCAAACCAAGATTGAACATCTTATGGGAGAATTTGATAATACTGAATAAGAAGAGCAGCCAATGAGAAGGATGCCTAGGACTATGGGTCTCAAGAAAGCTTTGGAGAAAAAGAAGGAAGAAGAGGCAGCCCTTGTTCGATCTTATCCTCTTACTCAATTGCTCGCCCAAGAAATAGAGAATGATAAATAATCATGGCTTGAAAGAGCCAAAAAACATTTGGAGGATAAATTATATAAAGCTAACAGAGACTTGAGTCTACAAAAGAAGATGACCAGGCACTACAAAAAGTTAAACCAATTTGCCCGAAGAAAACTCAAACTTGTTCAAAAAGGGCTCAAGGCTGCCCGAAAGAGGTGCTCGGTAGAAAAAATGGAGAAAGGAACATCAGCGCTTGAAATCTTGGCCTCATATTCCTTGCATGTTTCTAAGAACCCATAAGGGGCTTGCTCACCAAAATTGAGCAAATTTCGACATAATCTTGTTTTTTGATATTTTTGGGCTTAATTGCAGAAATTCATGGGCGCCGCCATTTTTGTTTGGAACATCCTTAGATGTTGAGAGTGGTATATTTAGATGCATTAAATTAAAGGGCTTATACTCAGAAAATTTCAGATCCAAAGGATGTGTTTTGGTCCCGCAAGGAGGCGAAAAATAGGGATTTTTTGACTTTCTACCTCAGATATCAGCAAGGGCTACTTTTCTGGTTTTTTTTAACTCAGTTCAGTTTTTGGCAGACTTCCTAGCATCATTTTGGGAAAAATCAAGTAGTTACAAAAATTAGAAATCTAGGGCTTTCCAACGAGCCAACACAAGCCTTGTTTTGACATCGGGAAGTCACTCAAAAGTGGTCTGCAAGACAGGAAATTTTCTGCTGCTACGTTCCTGTAGCATTTTGGCAAAAGGATAGTTTTCTGAAGTGGCTTATCCAAATGTGCGCTAGGAATTTTTTAACCATTGTCAGTAATGAAAAGTCAATATTTTTTCATTTTTTAGCATTTTATAGATATTTTGAAAATATTTTTTTCCTTGGGCTTTGCAAAGTCTCAAGGACAAGATCAAATGTTTGTTTTTAGCCTATGAGCTTCTAGTCAGTTTTGTGAAGCTTATCTTCTCATTATCCTATATAACTCATCGAGAATCATTGTAATATTTTTGGTTGAAGAGTTGATAAACAAGTTGTACTTTGAAGAGCTTAAGAACTTGACTGAGCTTAGAGCAATATATGTTATGAGTTTTGATGATCAGACTTGTTTTATGGAGTGAATAGCTTGACTTGCTTGCCTAGATGATGGAGAGGACCTATGTGTAGGATTCCATGGCTTGGTGAATGGTATTGTACTTATTTTCAGTTATGTTTTCTTAGTTTTTCACATATGTATCCGTGCTTCTTTCTTGATGTAGATCAGTAAAGAATAGTTTGAGGTATGCCCATGGAGGCTCATCAAATTTCCTAATTCATTACAGCTTCTACATTTTCATCTTTCTTGGTCATGTCAAAGGATTCTTAACTACCCTTTGGTCCACTAGTAAATTTTTATTTATTTCCTTAATGATTAATATGACATGCTATCTTGTTTGATTCATGGTATGCCCTGCTTACTCATAGTTGTTTAAACCTCATTAATGAAATCTCCTTTGAAGTATTGACTGTCTAGTTTAAATCAGAGAGGTCTTGTTTCGATCTTTCCCTCTGCCTATACTTGCTTAATTATTTCAAAGTTCTCATCAGATTGAATGTGTTGTTTATGAGTCTCCTTTCCACATTTTGAGCTATTGGTTTTTCTTACATGTGTTCCCAACTACTGAAGGTGATTTTCCCAAAGTTAGAGGGTCTTATACTTCTATGCATCACCTAAATGTTTATTTTATGCATCTATCAATTTGAGTTTGACTCATAGTGATCAATGGCTAGCCCTACCACATGAATGCTTGCTCTTTAAACTATCTGTGCTTAAGATCTCTTTGTCTTGCACAAACTTGATGTTCATTTCACTTCATAAACCACCTGAAATATCCATTCGCTATACTAAATCGGCCCTACAGTACACCCTACCCATTGTATTGACATCCTTGGCTTGATTTTGACCCCATAGCCCAGTTGATCTTCTTTTCTTATTCTATTTTGATCCACTTGATCAGTTTTTCCTCCAAACAACTAAAAAACAAACAAACAAACACACTTAACAACTAACCTAAAATCTAAACAAACTAAGCGAACAAGCTCACATCCTTTGCTTCATTAGAGAGAGCCCTCTCTGAGTCCAGGAAGGCTAGGTCATAGGGCTCCAAATATTGGTTTGATGTTACTCCGTCATTTGGTCTGTCAATATGCCAAATCACGGGAGCCTAACATAATGGCGATCACGGTGGGATTCTTAGTGATAAGAAAACTTAGACTTCCCTAAACATTTCAGCATCCCTTAAGAAGATTATATTGTCGGCTTACCCCACCGCTCACACTTAATGGCGATCAAGGTGGGACTTTTCTGAGTTAGTGACAATCTAAGTACACCTTATAACTTTAGAAATACCTTGGCTCAAGAATATCCAGTTATTATCAGCCACCTCATTGCCACACTAACATAATGGCGATTATGTTGAGACTCTCTGAGTTCATGACTGTCTAGCAAACTGTTGTTGACTCGTTAGTCCTTCAGATTAAATCATAAAATCAACTCATAAAGCCATTAGAGTAAACTCTCTTTGTTTCATCACCTTAGCTAAGTGCTGAAAACAAATTTAGGACACTCTTACAAATCAGACTACACATTAAAAACTCAGAAAATAACCTCACAAAAAAAAAAAAAAAATTTAGATTGACTATTCATATCAGTTTTGGTGGTGGAACATAGACAATATATCCTCAAGAACCAAAAATATTCACCTGGCAACTCCACTAGCCTCTAGTAGGCCTTTTTGAAAACTTTGCTAAGATTCCATAAACTATTATAAGACTGCTTTACAAATAGCCTTGAAAATTCTAAGAAGTCTTAATCATTCACTGAGCTAGTTTGACAAAACTTATAGAAGACAAGTTGTTGAAAAAATTCATAACTTTAAGCCTCTCTAAAGTTTGAATCTGAAATCTGGCTTCACGAAGAATTCATACCAGATCTCATCCGGACCCGAATCCTCCTACCGTAGTTGATGACCCAGAAAATATTTTGAGGAAAAATTATAAGACTGGTAATTTAACTATTGATAGGAGCCTTCATAGAGCAAACTCTGTACCTGAAAATCTTACATCCTTGCTAGACAAAACTTTTGACTTGCGCCATACAAGAAATATTTTTAGAACCAAGTCACAACCTAGCTTTAACCATTCCGATCTTGAGCCCTTAGACTTGCAGCAGAGTTCTAGCGGAGAAGCATCTCCTACTACTCCACCTGATTTTTAGCTCCTCCACCACTTTAGCTCTTTCCATCCCAAGTCTACTCAAAATCAGTTTGCCAGTCCAAGCACCTCTAACACTCCCACTCACAACACCACTATGCAAATCACTTCATCTCACGTACCAAATCCTCCACTTGTAAATTTACCGGTACCACCCATCATGGTAGCATGGTATGCACCCCTAGTGTTACCTCAACCTTTGGCACCTTTGCCAAATGACTATCAGTCTAGGATCCCACACTTCACCGGGGCCGAATCCACTACTACCCAGCAACATGTAGATAGAATGAATGATGCTTTTGATTACATGGAATTAGATGAAGAAACCATCAAGATGAGAATGTTTGCCCAAAGCCTAGGAGGCGAAGCTAAAAAATGGTTTAAAGGTTTAGCTCCTCATAGCATACATGATCTCCCATCATTATACCAAAATTCCATAAACAAATGGGAAATCAAGAAAAACCCACTTCAAGTCCTCTCTGAATATAATACTCTTAAGAGGAACACAAGAGAAAGTGTTCAAGATTATTGTACCAGATTCAACAGTGTCTATAACGCTCTCCCACCTAACATGAAACCTCCACCTGGCTTAGCTCTAGCGAAATTTCCAGAAGGTTTCAATCCGGATATGACATATCAGCTAAGAGAAAGAGAACCTACAACTCTAGAAGAAATGAAAAAGGGGGCTATTAGTGTGGAAGCAAACCTTGCTGAAAAGAGGGCTAGGTTGAGATCAGAAAAGAAGGTCACATACCAAGATGAAACCTTTCCCTCTACATCCTCTTCCGATGCCAAAATAGACAACTTAGAAAGAAAAATGGAAATAATGATAGAAAGAATGATGGAAAGAATAAGTCTCAGTGATAGAACACCTCCTAGGGACAACCAACCAAACCCACAAACCAGAAATCGGAATCAAAACTTTAGAAGGGACCCACCCCAAATCAAATCGAGAGACAATGATCAACAAATCATGCCTCCTTTCCAAGATAATTATCTTGATGAAGGAGAAAGAGACATTGAACATATTGAGGAAAATCGTCTAAACCTAATAGGCTCTGATAGTGAGGGTGAGGTTTATCTCACGGAAGAAGAACAAGGTTTGTTCTCCTCATATCAAGATAAAACCGACTATGAAGATTTTGAAGACCCTGAAATTGGTTTACAAAATTCCATAATGGAAGTCCATAGGAAATATGATCTCAGAAGTAATAAAAACCAAGAAAAATCAAAGAAAAACCAGGAAAACTTAAAAAAGAACAATTCATATTCTACTGCCAAGAAAACTCCTGAAGCTATTCTTAAAATACTAGCAGACTATGTTAATGTTATGGATAAGAAAGTTGATCTAAACAAAGACAAAACTAGCCAATCAAACATCAACCCAAATTGTGCCAGCACTTCCACCAAAATTCTTGAAAATACCATCCTGAACAAAGCTCCACATCAAAATCAAAAGGACAGATCAGTAGAGAAGGTAATGGCTAAAAAAGCTTATGCAAACATGTCAAAAGCTCAAGCACCTTTCAGTTTCGAAGGGGAAAATGCTAAAATCAAAATAAATATGCCCCTAACTGAACTGATAGCTCAAAATTCCTATAAATCTCATGTTATGAAAATATTAAACATAGGAAATGATACCGACACCTTGCACTTAGCTGATGACATTCCCGAACTGTTATTTGGACGAACGATAGAAGGAAAGTATCAAGAAGGAACCACTCCTCCCTTTTACATCAGCTTGTATGTACATGACCAAATCCTACATACTGCTATGCTAGATTCTGGTGCCCCTCACAATCTCATGCCTAAAGTGATAATGGACAGATTAGGCTTAGAAATAACCAAACCTTACAAAGACTTGTACTCTTTTGATTCAAGCAGAGTCAAATGTTTGGGCCTAATCGAAGACCTGTGTGTAAATCTGGCACAAGTCCCAGCCAAAAATTTGGTTATGGACATAGTGGTAGCAGACATTCCCTCAAAATATGGGATGCTTTTATCTAGAACCTAGGGGGCTAAACTCCAAGGAAACATTCAGTTAGACATATCTTATGCTACTATTCCTGTTTTCAACCAACCAAGAAGATTATACCATGAATCACACATGAAATATATGGTCAGTAGTCAAGAGAAACCGGAAAACATACCTCTTTATTCCATACATTCAAACAGGGATTCCTTCATCTTACACCTGGAAGATGACACTGATGAAAACACAAGTGAAACTGAAACCAGTTCAAGCATAGTATCGCAGCCAGACCAACCTCTGTATGATGAATTTGATACTCAAAACTATCATGACCAGATACACTTGCATTTTGATGAAATAAAACTTGATTCACCAGAAACTGAAACTAAAACTTCGGAATAAGTAATCATTTTAAATTCTTAGACAAGTGATCTCAACCCAATACAAGTATCAAACACACAATTAAACCTCTCTTTTGATTTAAAGCCACTAAAGGATTTGCATAACACAACAACCTTGGGAAACCAAAAGCTAGAAAGCCTTATTTTCTTGCCATATCTTAGCTCTTCACCCTCTAAAGATTTCAATTTTCCAAATGAAATGTTAACCATTGCTAGTACTTTGACAGATCCTAAAAATATATTCACTAGTTTTGATGATAAGGAAGCTGATGAAAACAATTGTGAGAAACTTGAGCTGTTTAAATTACATAGGATTTTGTCTCTATATCAGAAATTAATGAATACAAGACTAGACAAGATTCTTCACAATACAAGCATATGCCAGAAAATGAATCCAAAACACCATAGAAATGTTGTCCTCTCTAGATATCATCCTTTCAAAAAAGAACACAAAAAATCTAGTTAAACATGGTCACTCGAAAAGAAGACAACTAAACATAGGTTATGTTTAGATTTTAGAAACATAAATAAACCTCTCATAAAAAACATTCATCCCCTTCCAAAAACAGATCAAAGTTTCTAATCATGTGGTTTTGAGTGATAATTTTTCAGGATACCATCGAATAATACCACTTCAAATAGATCAGCTCAAAGATTTATTCAAATATACTAGTGGCAACTTCAAGTTCAAACCAATCTGTCCAAAATAAATGAACACCGAAGATGCCCTCAGGAAAGCTATGTTCTCGGTTCTGAATTTCCTTGTCATGATGTACCTTGATGATGTCATCATATGCTTTAAAAATGGAAAAGAATATCTGCATTATTTGAAAAAGATGTACAACAAAAGGAGAAGTGGAAATCAAAGGTATAAAGAAGCACAGCAGGAAGACACAGGGTTGTTTAGAGACTCATGCATGAATCCTTATGGTATGCTTACAAGAGAAAATTTTCCAAATTTTTCTTTTCAAGAGCTGAGTGGACCAAGAGCATCAGGAGATCCTTATGAAGATAAGATGCTCAAGTTTCACCGTTTTCAGGAGTTCTAGTTTCAGATTTTTCAATCATTTTACATACCATTTCTTGAAGAAATAAATCAAAAAACAGAAAATACAAAAACAGTAGAAAAATAGAAAAAGAGGGCAGTTTGAAAACACCATGAAAAGCCCCATGTCCAAAAAATAGTCATGCTGAAATTGTGCAAGTCTAAATGCCACTACTAGTGCTCGAAAGATATCTTGTTCAGTTATCTAGCCTAATCATAACTGAGCATGTTTAAATTGATTGCTGATAAGTTAGTAAGAGAGATGATAGTCAAATTGTGTAAGCTTGACTTATCAATGAAAGTAGATTAGGAAAAGAATGTTGGTTCCACGTGCTCAAAATAGAACCAAAGAGAAAAACAGGGATGAAAAACAATTTGTATATCTTGGCCCTGATTTTTCTAAAGTTTCATCTTGTACATAAATAATGTTTGTGTGCAGCTTGTTTTTATGCCACAAACGCATGACAAATCGGACCGTCTAATCCTGATTTTATCATTTTTTCAATTTCATGCTTTAGACTAGTGAATGAAATCCTGTCAAATAGCTTAATCTTGACAGTCGATCGTAGTATAGGTAGAGAAACAAAGGAGTTCATCAATTTAATCTGAACTCCCGGAAGATATAAGTGTAGCATTAGATAGTTTTTCTTTTTTCAAAAAAAAAAAAAATATCATCTCAAAGGGTTGCTAGTCCAAATTCCCCTAAAGAAGAAAAAATGCTAGGAAATATAGCTGGGTAGGTAGAGATGACTTTGATGCTAATCATGTTTTCAATTTTCAGAAATAGCATCAAGAAAGAAAGAAATGTGCACCAATGTATAAGGCATTAGTCTTCACAAGCCAGAGATCTGAAATTCTGGACACCTCCTGAAAAGGAGCTGCCCTCCCCAAACGAAGTCATTGTTAGTCATCAGTATTTTTTACCTGTTGTTGATGACTAGTCTCCTTAGCTGATTTCTATAGAAGCTAATCTCAAACTGTCAATTTTTCATCTAGAAAACACCCCAGACAAATTTTTGTCCTCCTACCCCTTCCTATCGGTCTATGATGAGAACAATCTCCAGTTTTCAAGTCCTATCTTGTTTCAGCAAAGTATCCCTATCTATAACTGTCTTAGCTTGGTTTCCCTACTATCATTTACCCTTGTTTCTCATGCCATTCACTGTCCAAAGGTTGAAAAAGTGTCTGCTACTCTATCTCTTATCATCTGGTCATATGAAAATCTGATCATTCCTAAGAAAACACTCATAATTTGTCAAAATTGTCCCTAAGTTAGATAGTGGTGTTTAGGGAGTTTTTCCTTGGCTAAGATATTCTAGGCCAAAAAGCCTTTGTCTAGTACCAGTCAAACATGAATTAGTTCTTTTTCTACAAAACAAGCATTGTTCAATCCATAGGTCGCACGCCACTAAGAGGTCACTTTGTCTCATTCCGGAAGAATTCCAACAAAGATCCAAATCAGGAAAAGAGAAGGTTTGTTGCTATCTGAAATAAATATTATTAGATCAGGAAAAATCTCCATGAAACACCAAAAGAGCTCTCCAAGGTTCCAAAGCATCTGTTTTTACATCTCTGTAGGGCTGTAATTGAATTATGATCAGTAGGCAAATAAGAGCACAGGGGCAACTTCAAATAGGTCTCTCATGTTGAAAAGGTTTGCCATCAATGAGTAGGTGGAGATCTGCAAAGTGAAGAGTAGCAAGTGCACATGTTATAAATCCAAATGCTGCTTGAAGAGCAGAGATCATTCCTCATCAATGAAGAAAATTAAGTAAAATGAGATGCTGATCAGCAGTGCTCCATAATATTCCGAAGGGCATCATCAGGTAGGGCATAAGAAGACAACTGCTTCTTATGTTACCTTGAACCTAGGTTTTGAAAATTAGTCAAAGGAAATTTCAATAAACCTCTGGCAACACAATCAAAGGAAAAGACAGTTCAATAATACCTATCAGCAAACACTCTTCATGTACAAATCACATTTCTTATGGCTTTTTGTTCACAGTGATATTTTACAAAAGGATACATGCATCTCAGACAAAGCCTCATAAAGCAAGAGGACATGATTTTCAAGTGATTTTATCAATAGTGAATGTCAAATTCTACTTTTTTTCCTATTGGAATTCTTCAAACAAGCATACATAGCATGACATAATGTTGAAATAAATGAAATTTCATGTGTATGATGATAACCTCCTTCATGAAAAGTAGATGGTTAGAAAGCACAATGACAGAACCTCCTTCAAAAAGCAGATGGTTAGGAAGACATTGTTGTGGCCTCCTCATAAACAAGCAAAGGGCCAACATGTTTTTAAGTGATCTCAGAAGTTTTTTTGTGCCACCTCCTCCAAAAGGATGAACAGAAGATGCATATCAAGGTCTAAAATTGTGTTTGAAAAAGTTTTTTTGTTGTTAAGACAAGCTGAAAAACAATGGTGAGCAAATGAAAGTTTATAGGTTGAAAGCCTATAACAAGCAGTGACATAATGGTGCTAAAAACCTTTGATCTCATGTTTATGAGAGCCTCCTTCAAAGTGTAATCCAAGGATGGAATTTTTGACTAAGAACAACCTCATCTAAATGGTAAGGTGGTAAACTGAACTAGGTTTAAATTGACCTTTGCAACTGATATAAAGAGACAGTCCACCCAGAACATGTATATGAAAAAGGGCATTCTTGTTTTGAAACAGATCCCTTATGGTTCATAAAAATAATTCCTCCAAGTGATGAATGAAGGGAGAACACCAAAGGTTACTTCTAGCTCAGTTAAAGGACAGAAGGCACATTGTAAAAATGGGTGAAACTTTCATTGTTTGAAGGAGTACTTCACAAAAACAGAGGATTTACAGTATGGTTTGGAAAGGCTACAACAATAGTTTTTATAACGATCTCCCTTGTTTACAAATCAAATAAAAACATAGTTTTTATAGCCCCTTTCATAAAAAGAAGAATTTTATGATGAACTCTTTGCAAACCAACCGAGACCAACACATTTAAAGGGCCTATTCACCTCATAAAACAGTGGACGTATGATGGTGTCAAAGGGACTGTTTGTAATTTTTTTATGAAATTGTTTCAAAATTTTATAACCTTGGTAAATAATGAAAGATCCCACAGGGCAACTATTTAGGTTGAAAGGGCCTCCACAGGAGAATTATGGAAAAAGACAGCTTAGAAGCGATAAATCAGTTAAAGACCTTAACATAAAATTGAAGTCACCTTTCAAAACACAAGGTGCTGATATTAAAAAGGGTTTTAAAATTCTTAAAGAGGGAAGAGGATGTTTTAAAGCCTCACAAAGTATAAAGGGCACGAAGCCAACATTCATTCTCACTTCGCAAACTGAGTCACTGAGGAAGAAAAATGTACTGAGCAATTTTGAGTCGTTTTTTAGCTTGATTTTCAGTGCGCGCGGTGTGCCTGTAGGCACCTACCGAAGAGATTTGTGAAGAGTGTGGCGCGCCTATAGCATTGCATGGCAGGCCTATGCTGATGTTTAATGGGCGCCCAGGACCGACCCGACAGGCTTGAAAGCGGCATGTTTTCCCGTTTAGAGCCTGCCTGGCCCATCAACCAACTCTGAACGCCAGGGCCAATGCTACAAAAAACCCTCAAAGGTGCCAAGGTCAAGTTTTCAACCAAGAAGTCGCCTCCAAATACATAAAGAGACTTCTCTAAAGGTATATATCGTCTTTTAACCAAGTTTATAATTTGAGGGATGGTTTGATAACAAGTTTCAAAGGGAAATAGTGATTGAGGGTAAAAAGATAATCACTATTTTTCTAGAAATCTATTTGTTTGCAAAGGCTTGTTTATCAAGTAGAGAAGAACATCTTGTGCTTAAGAAAAACAAATTAAACTTCATCCAAAGGAGTTTGCCTGCTAAAATTATCAAAAATAAGTAGTGGTTGGGTGAAACAGTTTTGATCAATTTACAAGGGGTTTTCTCAGTCTCTTAAAACAACAATCTCAAAAGGAATAGTGATTAAAGGAGGAGAGTTAGTATGTCATTTTAAGAGGGGTTTCTTTTCACGAATAGGCTAAAGATTACACATTCTATAAAGAAAGACATAATTTATTTAGAAAGCCTTTTAATCAGTGACAGGGAGACTATTGTTTTGGTAAAACAAAATGATCTTCATCCTAAAAAGACTGTTTTGCTAGCCTTAATAAAAAAATGATCATCAAAGAGAAATAGTGATTACTCAAGGGAGAAACATAGTGGTTTTCAGGGGTGACCTCTTTGATTAAAATAAGAGAAAGACAGTAATTAAGGGGAGAAGAGTTTTAGTGTCAAAAACAAAAGGGAACTTGTCTTCATAAACCTCAAATAGATTTTATTAAAAGCCTTTTGATCACAACATAGTTCATAAGAAGGGAGTTTGATTTCACTTATCAAAAACTTGTTTGCCAACTAAGGACAAATTCAATCTTGCAAGGAGGAAAAGGTTTTTTGGTGGAGGACCTATTTCAGTGATCATTTGAACAGTTTGCCTTGGTAAACTAGTGAAGGGTATCAGAAGTGAAAATTCCTCCAAAGAAGGACAGCAGGAGTGGGTATCACAATAGGTATGAGCCTATTACAACTCAGGAAGTGAATGAATCTCCTTCAGTACTCTTCAATTTTCATGAAGTAGGGTGCTTGGAATTTTTCCAAAAATTCCAAGAAGTAAAAATTCACCTTCCTTTGACACATTGCTTGCTTTAAGGCTGCAAGGGAAGCATGTCCATCTAGCAGGTCTGGATTTCAAAATCTCTCCTAGTGTTATCTACGAAGCTACTAAGATTCCCTATATAGGAGAAAAATGGTTCAAACAAACATACCTAGATCTGAATCACTACAAACCCTTTCTAAAACCAGACCATCAGAATGCTTGCCAAACTATTTTCCCTTTTTGCCACTTGTTTACCAGCTATGGCCCTCCCATGAAAGTCATCATGAATTATTTCACATGTGAAGGAAGGTTTTCCCAGATTTATGCTTATCACATCAAGCTTCCTATGCATTTCACAAGAACTCAATTACTGAACCTACCTTTCTTCCTCTATAGAAGCATTGACAAGATGGCCTCTACTATCCAAAATAAGCCCTCCGCTCAACAACAAGCTTGTATATTTCATCATTCCCTTACCAAGATCATCATCCTTCATCAACTTGAGAAAAAGGGAGTTTCTTGGGACTCTTTCATCTCCCATCCTGATTTTTCCATTGCCTCTTCATCTCATCTGCCTTCCTCACCATCTGCTCATCATGTTTCTCCTTCTTGTAGTAAATCCACTCCTAAAAGACAAAAATCCCCTATGACTGAGAGTGAAGAAGAGAAGAGGAAAACTAGTAGTGAAGAAGGGCAAAGCGACAAGAAGCGAAATAATGATGATAAGGGTCAAAGTAAAGACTCTAAGCATGACAATGGGGAAGAAGGAAATGATGATGAGCATGAACAAACTGATGATAAGCATGAACAAATTGATGGTGAGCATAGTAGTCATGAAGAGGAACATGATGACGGCCAACATAGCAATAAGCTTGGGAATGATGAGGGATGAAATAGTGGAGGAAAAGAACACAACAGTCATGAAGAAAGTAGGGATAGAGATGAAAAATACAATCTTCAATATGAAAAACAAAGTGGCAGCCAAAAAATTAATGATGAGGGTCATGATAGTCCCCAAAAGGACGCTTATGATGAGAAACAAGATAGCCCTTAAGAAAGTAATGATGATGAAAATAAAACACCAAACAGTGATCATTCCAAAGAGGGCAACATGGAGCAAAAAGACCAAATTAGTGACCATGAGCATAGCAGTGGTGAAGACAAACAAGGAAATATTCAAGCAGAAGAAGACAGTGACAAAGATGAAGCTGGAGCATATGATGATGGAGCCAACAAGGTAAGAGATCAAGTTGAGCAAACACAAGTAGATAAACCTCCTCTATCTTCTCCTCCACAGAGCCAAGAGAATGTGCTAGTTGCCTCTCCTAGGCAAGGGTCCATGACTCTTCCTCCAAAAGTGGCGAAGCCTAGACACACTAGATCAGCAAAGAAGAATATCACTCCATCAGTGACTAGAAATGTCGCAAGAGCACTAAGAAGTAGAGGCAAACTGCCTAAAAAGAGCATTGTTGAATTTCCAAAGAGGAAGAGGACCAAGAAGTCTATCCAAGGCAAGGGGAAAGAAAAAGAGGAGAGTAGTCATGAAAAGGAAAGGGAGTTTGATATCATGCAGATAGACAGTGATGATAGTGATAATGAAGCTAGAATCCTTGAGGCTCTTTTGCGAAATAGAGAAGACCAAATTCATTACTTACAAGCTAATCTAGAAAGCTCAGAAGGCTTCATACATGTTCTACAGATGCAAAAGAAACAAATGAGTGGTCAAATGGTAGTTTTTGAGGTCCGAGCTTTCAAATACCAAAGGGAAGCCTCCAAAGCACAAACCAAGCTTGAACAGCTTATGGGAAAATTTGATAATACTGAAGAAGAAGAGTAGCCAATGAGAAATAGGCCTAGGACTATGGGTCTCAAGAAAGCTCTGGAGAAAAAGAAGGAAGAAGAGGTGGCCCTTGTTCAATCTTATCCTCTTACTCAATTGCTCGCCCAAGAAATAGAGAATGATAAAGAATCATGACTTGAAAGAGCCAACAAAAATTTTGAGGATAAATTAGAGAAAGCTAACAGAGACTTGAGTCTACAAAAGAATATGACCGGGCACTACAAAAAGTTAAACGAATTTTCCTGAAGAAAACTCAAACTTGTTCAAAAAAGGCTCAAGGCTGCCCTAAAGAGGTGCCTGGTAGAAAAAGTGGATAAAGGCACATCAACACTCGAAATCTTGGCCTCAACTTCCTTTCATGTTTCGAAGAACCCATAAGGGGCTTGCTCGCCAAAATTGAGCAAATTTCGATATAATCTTGTTTTTTGACATTTTTGGGCTTAATTGTAGAAATTCATGGGCGCCGGCATTTTTGTTTGGAAAATCCTAAGCTATTGAGATTCGTATCATTAGATGCATTAAATTCAATGGCTTCTACTTAGAAAATTTCAGATCCAAAGGATGTGTTTTGGTCCCCCAAAGAGGCAAAAAACATTGATTTTTGACTTTCTGCCTCACATATCAGCAAGGGCTACTTTTCTGGTTTTTTTCACTCAGTTCAGTTTTGGATAGAATTCCCATCATCAGTTTGGGAAAAATCAAGTAGTTCCAAAAATTTGACATCTACGGCTTTCCAACGAGCCATCACAGGCCTCGTTTAGACATCGGGAAGTCCTTCAAAAGTGGTCTACAAGACAGGCAATTTTCTACTGCTACGTTCCTGTAGGATTTTGGCAAAAGACAGTTTTCTGAAGTGGGCTATTCAAATGTGCACTAGAAATTTTTTTGCCATTGTCAGCAATGAAAAGTCAATATTTTTTCCTTTTTTAGCATTTTATAGATATTTTGAAGATATTTTGTGCCTTGGGCTTTGCAAAGCCTCAAGGACAAATTCAGATATTTGTTTTTAGCCTACGAGCTTCTAGTTAGTTTTGTGAAGCTTATCTTCTCATTCTCCTATATAACTCATGGAGAATAATTGTAATATTGTTGGTTGAAGAGTTGATAAACAAGCTGGACTTTGAAGAGCTTAAGAAATTTTCTAAGCTTAGAGCAATATATGTTATGATTTTTTATGATTAGACTTGTTTTATGGAGTGAATAGCTTGACTTGCTTGCCTAGATGATGGAGAGGATCTGTGTGTAGGATTCCATGGCTTGGTAAATGGTATTGTACTTATTTTCAGTTATGTTTTCTTATTTTTTCACATATGTATCCATGCTTCTTGCTTGTTGTAGGTCAGTAAAAAATAGTTTGAGGTATGCCCTTGGAGGCTCATCAAATTTCCTGATTCATTACAGCTTCTATGTTTTCATCTTTCTTGGTCATGTCAAAGGATTATTAATTTCCCTTTGGCCCACTAAGAACTTGTTATTTATTTCCTTAATGATTCATATGACATGCTATCTTGTTTGATTCATGGTATGCCCTGCTTACTCATATATGTTTAAACCTCATTAATGAAATCTCCTTTGAAGTATTAACTGTCTAGTTTAAATTAGAGAGGTCTTGTTTCAATCTTGCCCTCTGCCTATACTTGCTGACTTATTTCAAAGTTTTCATCAGATTGAATGTGTTGCTTAGGAGTCTCCTTTCAAAATTTTGAGTTGTTGGTTTGTCTTACATGTGTTCTCAACCACTGAAGGTGATTTTCCCAAAGTTAGAGGGTCTTATACTTCTATGCATCACCTGAATGTTATGCATCTATCAGTTTGAGTTTGATTCATAGTGATAAGTAGGTAGCCCTACCACATAAATGCTTGCTATTTAAACTATCTATGCTTAAGATCTCTTTGTCTTGCACAAACTTGATGTTCATTTCACTTCATAAACTACCTAAAATATCCATTTGGTATACTAAATCGGCCCTGCAGTACACCCTACCCATTGTCTTGACATCCTTGGCTTGCTTTTGACCCCATGCTCATTTTCTTGTTCTATTTTGATCCACTTGATCAATTTTTCCTCCAACCAATTAAAAGACAAACAAAAAAACACATTTAACAACTAGCCTAAAATATAAACAAACTAAGCGAAGAAGCTCACATCCTTTGCTTCATTAGAGAGAGCCCTCTCTGAGTCTAGGAAGGCTAGGTCCTAGGGCTCCAAATATTGGTTTGATGTTACTCTGTCATTTGGTCCATCAATCTGTCAAATCACGGGAACCTAACATGGGATCCACTCCTATGGTGACTACAATGGGACTCGCAGTTCCCTCTCCCACAAGTGGGGCTACTTCGGTTCATTTTAGCAACCCTTTCGGTTGGAACCCTTTGCTAATATCAAATCCCTTGGTATCCATACCAGGGGAAATTTTCACCAACACGCAGACGATGGGGGGCACTTCGTTACTCGTACAATCATTAGGACAAACAAGAAAACCTATTGTTAACACTATTCCTTTAAGTGGTCCAAATCTCGGTGTAGGGTCTATGCCATTGCTTAACTATGCCAATAGCAGCATGCCTCCGGCCAACTCCATTACGTCCATATCGGCAAAACCAAACCCAAAATACTGAAATACTGAGAGGGGGTTTGAATCAGTATTCCTTTCAATTAGAGCATTAGTTAATCTTAAATTATTATCAGTTTTTGTAAAATGATAGCAGCAAACAAGAGGAACACAAATTCACACAGTTTTTAAGGTGGAAACCCACTCCGGGACAAAAACCACCTAATGCTTTTCTAATAATTCTTTAATATTCAACTCCAATTGAAAATAAAGCTCCAACTTCCTAGAATATAGAAAAGAATTCTTCTCCATCTCCCACTGGATGGACGCTCCAACGCCCGAGATTCTTCAGTAGTCAACTGAATGGATGCCCCAACACCCAATGAGCTACAACTCACCCTAGCACCACCCTACCACCCTATAGAAGAATAAAAGAAGAATGGACTCCCGTACCAGGGAAAATGATCCACTTTACAATGATATAGAATGATGTAGAAGAAGAAGATACACTAGACCATAACCCAAACTTTGACACAACCACCTAATGATGATCCTAGACCACCCGACACTGCCTCTTCAACTCTTGGCAGATAGACACTAGTACAATTTGTACAATAATGTATTTACAATGACTTAGTACAATGATACCTTTACAATGATTGTATGCAGTGCTGCCCACTTGAAGACTTCATGTGATGAAATTATTGCTGCTGTTATGCACCTTGGTTTCTGCTCTTGTCATGCTACCCTCTACTTCACCTTTCTTTTCTTTGCTTCCCTAGAAAGTGTTGTCCTTTGCAGCCCTTGACAATACATGATCTAGCTTTTTCTTTGCCTTCTAGGAGCTCGATATTGAATTTGGTGTATCTCTGTTATTTCAGATCCCCAATATCTAATTTTCAGTCCTATAGTAGTCCTCTGTGTCATATTTCCAATGCCATAGGTCTAACCCAATTTGGATTCTTCAATAAAGAGTTATACCCAATATCTCACAATGCCCTAATTATGGACTATTTCAACATAGCGAACTTGTACGGCGTGCCACGTGTTACTGTTTCTTCATTTGGATCTGAAATTGATAGAGAGAAAACTAAAATCTATGAACTATCTGCCGCTTTTTATGGAATTCCAATCCGATACTCAGAGATAGAGTTATAACGATTTTACCAAGGTCACTTCTTTTAGATGAATTTCAGGATCCTGCAAAAACACTGTCTTCCACAGATCATATCTCCGAAAATATTATGCACCTTGATCGGAAATTTTCATAGCATCTTCCTTAGGATTTTGGCTTCACCTCATAAAAATTTCATATTCTGAAACTTCACCAAAAAAACGTTAGAACGAAAATTCCACGATGACCTGTTTCAGACGGAAAAATCCCTTACATAAGGAGGAAATGAGGATCACAATTTATATAAATGCTTAGATTGAGAGGGGCTTCAAAAAGTGAACGTGGGAGGGATTTTAGGAGCTTAAAAATATTAATTTTGACTTTTCAATGACCCATGCCACAGCCCTATGGGGTTTTAGCCCACTAACTAGGGATATAAACTTCAAACATGAATGTCTCTCAAACCGTGAAGAATTATGTGGCGTGCCATATATCAAAAGAAAAATCTTGACAATTAGAAACCATAAAAGGCATTAGTGTACTAGAATATAGGAATTTGGTAGGTCAAAATGACCATACAATATTGGGTTAGCCCCTGCTGCTGCTTGGGTTGACATCAATGACAACCGTTGATCAACAACCAAGCCATCCAAATTACATATGAACCCTCTATAGCTATGGTTTCAACCAATGGTACAAACCTCCCTCCCATCACAGTTATTTCTAAATATCTCCTCAATGAAGTCCTACCTACGGACAAAGCTATTCAAGAGATCATGTCTCTAGAAGAACAACCTTGGGGAGAATTTTATCATCGTGCTTCAATGTTTGATTCGAACGTGATAACTACTTAAATCCCATCCTTTGGCCCACCTGAAATAGTCCCCTCCATTTACACGACTGTTCAAATTATTGATTCAGAAGGTAACATGGGTAACCTTTCTAAAACGATGCTCATTGATATCTCGGTCAAAATGGGTATCGTGGAAAACATTCAGATTGGAGCAGCTTGCAATCCTAAGGAAATTGCACGCTTCACATCGCTTTTTAAGGAATTCTGTGATGTGTTTGCTTGGTCTTACGACCAAATTCCCGGCATAGATCCGTATATATTCAAGCATGAAATCAAATTTTATAACAATTCCAAACCCATTCGGCAGCGACTCCGACCTGTCCACCCGCGCAAAGCGGCCACCATTAAGAATGAAGTAGAAAAGCTTTTAAATTCTAGTTTCATCTATCCCGTTCCTCTGACGGAATGGGTTTCCAATCTGGTTCCCATAGACCAAAAACCAGGCACCATCCGAGTTTGTGTTGATTATCACAATTTGAACACTGCTTGTCCAAAAGACAATTATCCTATGTCGTTCATAGATCAGATCCTTGATGATTTCACTGGGTGTGAATATTTTTACTTCATGGATGGTTTCTTGGGATATAACTAGATTGAAATTAAAAAATATGACCAAAATAAAACTTCCTTCATCTGTCCTTGGGGCACATTTGTGTATCGTAAACTCCCATTACATCTGAAGAATGCGGGAGAAAATTTTCAACGGGCTATGGACTGCACCTTTCATGACATTCGACATATTGTACAAGCTTACTTGGATGACCTTCCGGCTCATTCCAAGAAGCGACCCCATCACCTTGTGCATCTGAAACAAATCTTCGCTCGGTGTAGGTTCTACAATATACGTCTAAATCCACATAAATCTGTATATTTTTTTGAGTTTGGATGCCTTCTAGGTTTTATTGTTGCCAAGCACAGGATCAGGGTTGATCCTGATAAGGTTAAAGCAATTATTGAATTTCCCACACCAGAATCCATTCTGAAACTCCAACGTTTGCAAGGGAAGGAAAGTTTTTTATTTCATTTCATCGTCAACTATGCCGAGATGAAGAAAGGCTTCATGCAATTATTAAATAAAGGAACACTATATTTGTGGGATTACCAATCTCAACATTCATTTGATGCCTTGAAATGATCACTCGTTTCTACCCCACTTCTTACTGCTCCCAATTACTCACACAACTTTCTCCTCTACCTGGCAGCCTCTATTGGAAATACTGAGAGGGGGGGTGAATCAGTATTTCTTTCAATTAGAGCATTAGTTAATCTTCAATTATTATCAGTGTTTGTACAATGATAGCAGCAAAAAGAGGAACACAAATGCACACAGTTTTTAAGGTGGAAACCCACTCCAGGACAAAAACCACCTAATGCTTTTCTAATAATTCTTTAATATTCAACTCCAATTGAAAATAAAGCTCCAACTTCTTAGAATCTAGAAAAGAATTCTTCTCCAGTGACTCCCGGAAAGTGTCAATGCCCAGTTATTCGGTAGTCAACGAAAGGATGCTAACACTCAATGAGCTACAACTCACCCTAGCACCACCCTACCACCCTAGAAGAATAAAGAAGGACGACTCTGAGTACTAGGAAAATGGTCCACTTTAAAATGATATAGAATGATGTAGAAGAAGATATACTATACCATAACTAAATTTGACACAACCACCTAATGATGATCCTAGACCTCCCAACAACACTCTTGACCCTTGGCAGATAGACACTAGTACAATTTGTACAATAATGTATTTACAATGACTAAGTACAATGATACCTTTACAATGATTGTATGTAGTGCTGCCCACTTGAAGACTTCATATGGTGAACTTCTTGCTGCTATTATGCACCTTGGTTGCTTCTCTTGTCATGCTACCCTCTGCTGCACCTTGTTTTGCTTTTCTGCCATAGAAATTCTGGTCCTTTGCGATCCTTGACAACACATGATCTAGCTTTTTCTTGCCTTCTAGGAGCTCGATATTGAATTTGGTGTATCTCTGTTATTTCAGATCATCATTATTTGATTTTTGGTCTTGTAGTATTCCTCTGAGTATTATTTCCAATGCCATAGGTCTGACCCAATTTGGATTCTTCAAGAGAGATTTATACCCAATTTCTCACACTACCCTAATTATGGACTGTTTCAGCAGAGCGCACTTGTACGGCATGCCACATATAACTATTTATTTATTTGTCTCTGAAGTTGATAGAGAGAAAACTAAAGAATGTTCACTATCTTCCACTTTTTACGGAATTCCAATCCGATACTCAGAGAGAGAGTTATGACGATTTTACCAAGGTCACTTCTTTGAGATGAATTTAAGAAGCCTGCAAAAACCCTTACTTCCACAGATCATATCTCCAACAATATTGCGCATATTGATATGAAATTTTTACTGTAGCTTCCTCAGAATTTTGGATTTTCCTCATAAAAATTTCAACTTCTGCGCCTTCGCAGAAAAAAATTTAGAGTGAAATTACCACGATGACCTATTTCAGATGGCCAAATCCCATACATAAGGAGGAAATGAAGATCACAATTTATATGAATGCTTAAGTTGAGCGGGGCTTCAACAAGTGAACGTGGGAGGGATATTAGGAGCTTAAAAAATATTAATTATGACTTTTGAATGACCCATGCCCCAACCCCATGGGGTTTTAGCCCACTAATTGGGGGTATAAACTTCAAACATGAATATCTCTCAAACCATGAAGAATTACATGGCTTTCCATATATCAACGGAAACATCTCGAAAAGTAGAAACCACAAAAAGAATTATTGACCCAGAATATATTAATTTTTTAGGACAAAATTCCCATGCAATATTTGGTTAGGCCCTAGTGCTTCTTGGGTTGACATCAATGACAACTGCTGATCAACAATATCCCCCTTTGGCATTGATGGTGACACAAGTACTCTCCCCTACGATCATGACACCTTTTCATACAACATTATCTCCCCCTTTGAAATCAATGGCAAAGGGTAACTCCCCCTGAAACACAAACATCGTGCAGACCTGTACACACTTCCACTCATGCTGACACACAACCATCCTGCAGACCTGTACACACTTCCACTCATGCTGACACACAACCATCCTGCAGACATGTACACACTTCCACTCCCCCTTTATATTCCGAAAAGGAAAATCTAATGAGAACTTGGGAGAATCCCAAGCTTCTAGAAAAGATATTCCAATGTTGGCGAATATTTAATATGTGATTCTTTTGTTGCTGCTTGGAATCTTGCTACTTGTCCAACTGCTTGCATAACATTTGGTCGGGAGGCTATTACATATAGAATACTACTAATCATAGATCTGTACAACCTTTGATCCACATCCTTAGATGAGTCGTCAATGCTCAATTTTCAACCAAGTAAAGACATATCTAAATCACTTTGCACATTTGTAGAAAAATTCTCACTTAGTCGATCATCATTGCTACCAATTATTGTATCATCCTCTTTAGCTATTAGACATGCTTTAGTTGCTTCATCCAAAACATATATGTCATTTGGAGCTCGACTTTCTATAGCCACAATTTCACCATACACGCCTTTCCTGATTTCACATTTTGTGGATTTGAATAATATTGTTTGTCCTGGATCACACATTTGTCCAACACTGAGTAGATTGTGATTCATGTTTTCAGCCAATAGAACATTCTTGGCTAGAACATCTTTGCTTCCGAGAGTGACAGTACCTAATCCTATAACATTTGAAGATCCATCATTTCCAAAGGACACGGTTCCATCCTTCTTCTCTTTCAGAGATACAAATTTATTTCTATCTCCAATCATATGCATTGAGCAACCGCTATCAACATACCACACATCTTTGTTCTTTTGAGCCTTGAGAGCGAGAGCACAATTATCATTCTTCTTCTTCTTCCATGTTCATTCATTCTGTGGCTTTGAAGATTCTTCTGGAGGATTTTCAAGTCTGCAGTCTTTGGCTATGTGTCTGAAGTTTCGACATTTGTAACATTCAATATTATTTCTTAAATGTTCAAATCTATTGATATTTCGCTGAGCCCTAAGAGGTTCATATTTGAAAGATCTCCTGGAATTGTATTCGTTCCTAGGGTAGATGTGACATTCTACAGATTTATGACAAAATTTTCCACATGAATAACAGTAGCCATAAAAAATATGTTGGTACCTGGATGGAAATTTTCGTTGAGGAATTGTCTTCCAAGGTTGTTCTTGCGAATCTTGTCCAATGAAGTCTACATGCATGTCATATATCATAGGTTCATTGTATTTTGTTGTAGAAGGTCCTGCTTCTTCTTCTTTGTAACCGATGCCAGTTTTGTCGTTGTAAGATCGTTGTTTTTTTATGAGTTCTTCCAATGCCCTTGAGTTGTTGGCATAGTTTTGGATAGTTTTTCCTTTCTTCACTTCCTCACGTAGCGAGACTACTTCGGATTCTAATTCTTCCCTTTCTTGGTTGCTTTCTTCCAAACTTATTTTGAAGTGAATCTTCAATGCATTTTTGTTCTTCAACTTCAATTTTGAGAGCTTGAACTTGTTCTTCAAGAGTTTTGGAACGGATCTTCTCTGCCTTGAGATCTTTTATAAGCTTGATTGCTTCCTCATAAAATTCTTCTATGGTCCATCCTTCTTCTTCGTTGTTTGATAACTCTTGCTTATTGCCATAAACAATACTCTCTCATTGGCTTCTTCTTCACTATCATTGTCTTCATCGGATGATGAGCTATCTTCTTGGGTTGACATCAATGACAACTGCTGATCAAAAATCTCCCCCTTTGGCATTGATGGCAACACAAGTACTCCCCCTGCGATCATGACACCTCTTCCTACAACATTCTCTCCCCCTTTGGAAAAGGGTAACTCCCCCTGAAACATAACCATCCTGCGGACTTATACACACTTCCACTCACGCTGACACCAGGGATAATTGTAAGGATGGAAAATTATCATGAAGTTTAAAAAAGTGGCGAATCTCTCTAGTCCCTAATATGCAAGCTATAAAATTTTTATTGATGTATTTGTAAAATTATTCAAATTTATAATGATATTATATATTTTTTCTATATAATGTTGGCAATTTTTAAGGTAAAATAATTTTATATTATAAAATTTGGGCGAATCATTTTTATAAAAAAATGGAAATTGGCGAATCTTTTTTTTTTTGAAAAACCATGGAAAATTAGCCCAGCTGCGAATATTAGCCCCTAAAATTTTCCATGGCTGACACACAACCATCCTGCATACCTGTACACACTTCCACTCCCCCCTTCATATTCTGAAAAAGGAAAATCTAATGAGAACTTGGGAGAATCCCAAGCTTCTAGCAAAGATATTCCAATGTTGGCGAATATTTAATATGTGATTCTTTTGGTGCTGCTTGGAATCTTGCTACTTGTCCAACTGCTTGCACTGTATTCTAAGACCGATACCTTTGGGTTGAATCTCCCTAGTAGCATTCTAAGAATCTTCCATATAATAGTATTCTCGTCAATTGGCTCTCCCAATCCTTCCAGAGTATTGGTTATTTCATCAACGTATTGAAAGTATGCAGTAATGTTGCAATCTTCTTTCATTCTGAGTTGCTCAAATTTTTCTCTATAGATTTGAAGCTTTTCTTCTTTGACATTTGAGTCACCTGCATATATATTCTCAAGCTTGTCCCCTACATTTTTGGCAGTTTTACAACCCAACACTTTATGATAAGCAGATTCAATAAGTCCACTAATAACAATATTCTTTGCTTTTGCATCATTTACCAAATTATTCTTACCTTGTTCATCTGCAATTGATGTAAATCCATTTTTAACAGTGTCCCATACTTCGTAACCTTGCGCCAAGAGATAGACCTCCATTCTTCCTTTCCAAAGTGCATAATTATTTTCATTGAATAGAGGTACAACATTCTTCGTATACTCCATGACCTCCTTCCAACTGTTAAACTGCTATTGAAGGAACCAAGCTGTGATACCAATTATTAGAAATACTGAGAAGGGGGGTGAATCAATATTTCTTTAAATTAGAAAATTAGTTAATCTTCAATTATTATTAGTGTTTGTACAATGATAGCAGAAAATAACATGAACACAAATGCACACAGTTTTTTAAGGTGGAAACACACTTTGGGACAAAAACCACCTAATGCTTTTCTAATAATTCTTTTCAACTCCAATTGAAAATAAAGCTCCAACTTCCTAGAATCTAGAAAAGCATTCTTCTCCAGCTCCCATTGGATGGACGCTCCAATGCCCCAGATTCTTCAGTAGTCACAGAACGGATGCCCCAACACCTAATGAGCTACAACTCACCCTAGCACCACCCTACCACCCTATAGAAGAATAAAAGAAGAATGGACTCCCGTACCAGGGAAAATGTTCCACTTTACAATGATATAGAATGATGTAGAAGAAGAAGATATACTAGACCATAAACCCAACTTTGACACAACCACCTAATGATGATCCTAGACCTCCCACACTACCTTCTTCAACCCTTGGCAGATAGACACTAGTACAATTTGTATAATGATGTATTTACAATTACTATGTACAATGATACCTTTACAATGATTGTATGCAGTGCTGCCCACTTGAAGACTTCATATGATGAACTTCTTGTTTTTGTTATGCACCTTGGTTGTTGCTCTTGTCATGCTACCCTCTTTTGCACCTTTTTTTTCTTTTCTGCCATAAAAATTCTGGTCCTTTGAAATCCTTGACAACACATGATCTAGCTTTTTCTTGCCTTCTAGGAGCTCGATATTGAATCTGGTGTATCTCTGTTATTTCAGATCCTCAATATTTTATTTTTGGTCCTGTAGTATTCCTCTGAGTCTTATTTCAAATGCCATAGGTCTGCCCCAATTTGGATTCTTCAAGAGAGAGTTTTACCCAATTTCTCGCACTTCCCTAATTATGGACTTTTTCACTAGATCGCACTTGTACGGCGTGCCACATGTCAATGTTTCTCTATTTGTCTCTAAAATTGATAGAGAGAAAACTACAGACTGTGAAATATCTTCCACTTTTTATGAAATTCCAATTCGATACTCAGAGGGAGAGTTATGATGGATTTAACAAGGTCACTTCTTTGAGATGAATTTTAGGAGCCTGCAAAAACCCTTACTTCCACAGATCATATCTCCAAAAATATTGCGCAAATTGATCTGAAATTTTTACTGTAGCTTCCTCGGGATTTAAAATTCTCCTCATAAAAATTTCAGCTTCTGAGCCTTCGTAGAAAAAAAATTTAGAGTGAAACTACCACGATGACCTATTTCGGATTGCCAAATCCCATAAATAAGGAGGAAATGAAGATCACAATTTATATGAATGCTTAAGTTGAGAGGGGCTTCAACAAGTGAACATGGGATGGATATTAGGAGCTTAAAAAATATTAATTATGACTTTTCAATGTCCCATGCCCCAACCCCATGGGGTTTTAGCCCACTAACTGGGGGTAAAAACTTCAAACATGAATATCTCTCAAACCGTGAAGAATTACATGGCGTGCCATATATCAATGGAAACATATCGACAAGTAGAAACCATAAAAATCATTATTGACCCAGAATATATTAATTTGGTAGGTCAAAATTCCCATGCAATATTGGGTTAGCCCATGGTGCTGCTTGGGTTGACATCAATGACAACCACTGATTAACAGCCTCACCCTCCTCACTTGGAATGGTATTGGTTTAAGTTCACGATGAAGATAGTGAACATGTGATATACCACTTGTCGAAAGGTCTGATCGGCCTTAAACTATGATATTCACATGTGGAGAAACTCTCTCTCGCAATGGCCTTTTATGTCACCTGACTTCGACACTATATATTACTACACCAGACTACCATCATTGTTTTGGAGAACCCCATGTGACACATCTTGTCTCGAAAAATTATTGGAGGAAAATATTCCAAATGGATTGTCATCCCCCAATAATTTGATTTGGTATTCACTACTATCGAAGTAAACAAATCTCTAGTCTTCATCGAATTACTGTCGGATCTTCCTAGAATCGACCCAAAAGATGTAGCTCATGATCCATTTCCTAATGAATCTATCTACTTAGTCGATTCTTCTAATCCTTGGTATGGAGACATTTTGGTCTACCTCCAAACATAACGCTTCCACCCAACTCTCACACCCGATGAACGTCATCGTATTGGCCACCATGCACAACACTATCTCATGCTAAACGATACTTCATATCATCGTGGTGTCTGTTATCACCCTAAAATTGTTTTCTAAACTTTGACAGTTTACCTTGTTTTAGTCATAATGTCAAATAGGTCTTGAGTCATTTCATTCTTGATAAAGGTAGGTGATAGGTTTAGAAGTATTAAAAAGTTAGTTTTCATTTCCAAATAAGGTCTTTAACTCTCATCCCATGGTTGAAAAGTCTCATCATTCATTTAGAAATCATGTTTTAAACTTTTGGAAAAATCCTCTGCAATTAACCACAAAACCGCAGTTTTGTAGCGTGGTCAGTTCAAAAAACTAGTTGTGCACTACGAAAGCGCTGCTACTTTCGTAGCGCATTTCACCAAAATTGCACTAGGTGCGCTACGAAAGCGCAGATTCTTAGAAATTTCATGTAAAAACATAAAAATTGTCAGAATCCGTTAGGTTATCATACAATGACATCATAGTGAGTCAGTTAGGGGTCATTTCCAAAATGTTTAACCATTCATACCCATCATTACTACCATAGAGGTGTCATTTGTGAAAAGAAGCTTCAAGTTTGAAAAGGCTCATATGTGTTACTCGTTCCAGTTTTCATAACAAGCACTGAAACATATCTATTTCGATTTTAAGCTTATGGTAATATTACACCAAAGCTATTCTCGTCTACTATCAAGCGAGGCTGATCCATTTAAATAAAGTGAGGCTAATAATTAAGTTATGAAGGAAGCAAAAAAATTTTTCTAAAGGCAAGAATGATAGAGGAGAAAAATAATCATAGGTCAGCACATTGTTTAAGGTCTGAACCTGAAAGCACAAGAGTTATAGCTGAAGAAAAAACAATGTTAGATGCTTTCAGAAAGGAAAGATGTTTAAAGTTCTATGAAAAGCTGCAAGGTGGACACAATCAGGTATCAAAATAATTTGCTTTGCATTTCAATGGTACAAATACAAAGGTAGGAAGGTTGAACATGACAGTAAATCCTGAAGCTATAGCTCTAGTGACTTAGATACCTAAATGACAAGAAACATGGTTTAAGGGTTTCGGATTTGATATGGAAGCATGCAAGGTGTTTTTAAAGCCAGAATATACAGAGATGGATTTAAATAATGCAATTCCCAAAAATTTCATTAAAGATAACTATGCTAAACTAATCTTCAATATCCAGATGTATTTCACATGCGAGGGAAGGTACCACCAAGTTTACTCCTACCATTTCAAACTTCTGTTACACTTCACAGGTATGATATCTCTAGAATTACAATTTTTCATGTCTAGAGGCATTGCTAAAATGGCTGATAAGGTTCAAGTGAAATCTGAAGAGTGTGAAACATCTCTGTTTCACCATGGTTTAATGAAACTGTTGGTCTTGAATGAGCTCCAAAATATTAATAGAGATTGGTCATACTTTCTATTTATATGTGGATTTGGAATAGAAGATCAAACTCTAGTCAATAACCCTAAGGCAAAAGAATCTCTACCAGTAGAATCCAGTAAACATGTAGTTATAAGGACAAAAAGGTTTGTGAAATTGAAGCCTAGGAAAAAAGTACAGGAAAAAGTAGAAAGGATACCAGTGGTCATTGCAGAAACCCCTTCACCTGTAAAACAAGGGTTACAAGAAATCAAAGAAGCTACACACAAATAGATAGCTGGTAATAAAATTCTAGAAAGAATTACTAGAATTCAAGCTACAAAGTCAAAAGGGAAAATAATACTTTATAAACAAGTGATAGACCAGGTTTGAAAGGGAACTTAGATGATATTTTGCATGCAATAGACATAGAAGAGTCTCCTTTAGTTCAAGCTGACTTCATAGGAGTTGATGAAGGCAAACAGAAAAGGGTGAAATCATCGAAAAAGCTGGAGTTTAAAGATAGAGATGCAACATTTATTTTCAAGGCTAGGAAGCCTACAACTAGACATTCAAAGAGGATACAGGAGCTTAGTGCAGAGGGTGAGAAAACAAATGAAACACCTACTGTTTATGAAGAGATAATAGACCTTTATTCACCTATATCAGAACATACCAAAAACATAGTATCTTCAACACAAACAAAAAAAATCACTTATGAAAGAATGGAGGAGAAATTAAAATCAGAAAACCATGAAATTTCCAGGTTGAAGAAAAGGGCTAGAAAACATGCCATTGAGAAAACAAGGTTCAAGAGGATGAAAGCTATTTGGGAAGGTGAAAAGTTTTCTAAATCAGAAATACCTAGTAGTGAGGAACAATTCTTCACCTGGATAGTCCTAGCCATAAAAGAAGCAAAGTTTTTCAGAGTCATGAATACTCATTTGAGAGATAGAAACAGGAAGTTAAGAAGACAAGTTGAATATTTGGAGATTCAGCTAAAAAAATCTCAAGAAAAGCTAAAGGAAGAGTGAAACAGAGTAATTGAATAGTGCAATAAAGTGATAAATTTATAAGTCAGTTTCTCATTAAGGTGAAGACAAATTTTGATGAAGATCATGTGTTTGAGCTCAGGTTACTATGTTTTTGAGATATTAAAAACCCTCATAAGGTTTAAACATCTCCAAGTTATAAATTTTGGAGACTGTTTTGAGAAAATTGCTTGCACAGCAGTTTCATGGCGCAGATAGTGCAAATATCCTTAAATGCGCTACGAAACTGCTGAAGTGGTCTTTTTGCACAATTTCATAAAAAATTTGGGATAAATCTTATGAATTTGGATTTTAAATTGCTTGTGGAAGTGTGTATATAGCATCACAAGGCTCCTTTGAAGAAAACAGGTAAAAAATGATTGAAAAAGGAAGTTTAACACCGAGCTACAAAAAGTGCTACGAAAAAAAGCTACTTTCGTAGCGCAGGCTTATCCTTTACCTTTTTGCATCATTTCGGATTTGGTTTTCTACACAGCTGGAAGAATAAAGAATTATGGGAATATTTAGCAAACATGACACATGTAAACCTGATCCATCAATGATCAAAGTGCTCGAAACTGATAATGAAATTAAAGGGCTGAAAAGCAAGAGACATGTTTCCTAATTTATAGGAAGACATTACTACTCACAACAGGGTTACCTCAAGTGAATGGTTAGCATCTAAATTCAAATTCATGGGATTGCAAGTGTCAAAGCATGAATTAAAGATTAGATAAGGCTGTTAGAAGGATATTTAAGAGTTTTAGTCCTATTAGAATTAGGACTTTTCAAAAGGAGTATAGCTATCATTTTGTAATTAATAGTATGTTTCAGATTAGGAAAGGTGTCAAACACTACGAATTTGATGTCTCTAGTGGAGGATAAGAGAATCTTATCTTGTAAATGTTCTATAAAGAGCATAAGGTCGAAATCCAAGGGGTTGGGCATTTTTACTAGCAAAGACTGTGTGTTATTGTATGTCACTTTTTCTTCTTAATTCAATACAGAGATCTGTTTTGACAACTCAATAATCATAAGGAGTTTATGTTCATCATTGTTCTAATGGCTTTCTTCAATATCTATATTTGTAGTGGTATTTGTATGTGATACTTAGAATTCATTTAGCAATGCTCTAACTTCCTTCATATGCAAATGGACTATGTGTTTCATTGTGTTACTGTTTTATTCATTGACTTAGAATCCAAATTCCTTAACTTCCATCCTTAATAGATTGTGATGTTTTCTTGAAGATTATCTTGACTCCATGGCCCAATGAATGTTTGCTAATCTGTGATACAACCAGTTATATCATTTTATCTTTTTACCTTAGAGTTATCCATCTATCCATTAATCAAGAATCATAAACCTTTGAGAGATCCCTCTCAAGTTGAAGAGGCTAAGCCTCAGCCAAAATATTGGTCTGAAACAGTTACACAAATTCCACTTTATGAGCAGCCTATCAGGTCATATTTTGTGATAACAGTGTCGATACTATTCTTCGGCATTGTCTCATTGTTAGTGAGGCAAGACACATTTTAAATGACTGCCACACGAGTGCGTGCAGTGGTCACCTTTCTAGCATAGCTACTGCCCATAAAATCTTGCACGTAGGCTATTATTGGCCCACCATGTTTAAAGATTTCCTCACAACAGTATAGAACTGCCATCCGTGTCAAATTTTTATGAAGAAAATGCGTGCTCACATCATCCCTCTTCATTCAGTTATCTCCATTGGTCCTTTCACTAAATGGGAATTGACTTCGTTACATGTAATCCCATTTTGACGGATGGACACAACTACATTGTGGTTGTAGTCGACTACTTCAAGAAATGGGCAGAAGCCATTCCCACTTTTAAGGTCGATGGCGAAACCACTGCTCTGTTCATGTTCAATCAGGTTATCTATCATTTTGACGTACCCCTTTCAATTGTCGCAGATCATGGGTCGCACATTCAGAACCATATGACGACGGAGTTAACTTCCATGCTAGGTTTTCGACAAGATCAGTCTTTGTCCTACTATCCTCAAGTAAATGGTGAGGTCAAAGCTGTAAATGGCGTCCTCAAAACAATGATTGGTCGATTAGTCGGAAACCATAAAACCACATGGTATCAAAAGATATATTCCATGTTATGGGCATACCGAATGTTAGTCAAAACTACCACAGGCTTCACACCATTCCAACTTGCATTTGCCCTGGAAATAGTATTCCCTATCAAGTATGAGATTCCATCACTCAAGCTCGCTTTTGAACTCCTACCTGGCACCACCGCCATAGAAGAGCACTTGCTCTCGCTCAATCACTTGGACGAAACTCGTCGAGATGCCACACTCGCACTTGAAGCTTACCAGAGCCGAGTCAAATATTAATATGACAAAGCTGTGAAGCCTTGTTCTTTCCAAGAGGGGGATCTTGTTCTAGTCTATGAACAGCAACATGACCTCTTGGGGGTAGGTACAGTTGAACCATTATGTCTTGGTCTTTACATCATCACCAAATTCCTTTCAAAAGGAGCTTACGAACTTCAGGACTGTAATGGAATTCCACTCACAGAGCCTCGTAACGGGCTCTATCTGAAGCAGTATTTTTCCTAGCTCTCCACTAGGCATATGCTTTTTAGTTTTATGTATATGAGTTTTTCCTTTTTTTTGATGTCTCTGGATATTTTTGTGTTTTTGAGTGTTTTTCTCGTATACACTTTTTTTTACATAGATGCCATCATTATCCTTATCACACGTCAGATATGCAGACGGTGCTAGTCATCATACTAGGCACATTTCTTCAGATGGTTGGGTCCTCTACACACCTAAGTCAGAACTCCTTGGTTCTGGAGGAATCTTCCTGGGAAATGCCACCAATAACATTACTGAGTATATGTCGGTGATACAACTCCTCGCAGATGCTGCATCTCGCGACATCTCTAATTTAGTGGTCAAGTTAGATTCCCAACTCGTAGTTATGCAGTTAAACAATCATTATTGCGTCTGTCATCTAGTCTTGTTACGTTATTTTTTAAGGGTACGAATTTTAGAGAGTCACTTTCAAACCATTGCGTTTGAGCATATTCCTAGATAATTTAATGCATTAGCCGATTCATTGGCAAATTATGTATTAGATTGGCATTTGACACATTTGCTATAAAAGAGTTACACATGAGTGTATATTTTTTACCATAGAAAATACATAAACATTAAAAAAAACACAAGAAAAAAATCGACCAAATATATATATATATATATATGTCATGTCCAGTTTAAGCTACATCAAAAAAAATTTCAAAACTTGGGTGTTTTACAAAATTGGCTACATTAAGCCTCGCTATGATATTTACACATCTATCTACTCCTCCCACTATGCATGTTTCTCAAAATAGAAAACAACTACTCTGGATATCCTCCTCAGAGGCACCAAGTATCTCTTCGAAACACCCACAGTATGCCGCTGCAGACGAACTGAAATCTCTCTCATGGGAAGAGGTGATACACCCATACTTAAACCCTCCAGTTTTATAGAAATCTCATGCAAAATATTTGTTTCATCACCCTCTTTGGCGGTTTCTACATCCTATGTTGTTGCACCAGCCCTAGGTAGCTACATTCCTCGCCGTGCATAGCGAGGGGCCCCATATGGACGGACAGGTGCGACATCTGTGTCAAGAAAAAAAGCTTGATGTCAACACATATTTTCAGCCATTAAACAAAAGAAAATTGCATCAACATTAAAAAGATACAAAAATACTTCCAAATGCACTGATCAATCCCTCTCTTACCATCTATACCCCACTAAGTGCCCAGAGGAAACACCAACTCTAGATCTCCTGTAAAGTTCATCCCTGCATAGGGATAATCTTGAATCATGATGATCTGGTATTCAAGCCACTCAAAGAATCCCTCATCAAAACAGTGAAAAATTGGACCCTCCCCAGTCCACGGTATCAAAGCTGCCCAATGAGCCTGTCTCAGCTCCCATGGGCCCAATGCATTCATGATCATTGTCAGCCTCATGGCTGGCACCTACTCTAATATGAAGGACACAACCAGTGTACCATACCAAAACTCTCTTTGGGTCTGGGTCTTACATGTTGTCGACTCTACATGTACTTGGCGGACAACCCCTTCGCACCAGTCAAATACCTGGGGATGCATAGAATCTAGTACTAACAAAACCTATGCCTTGGTGGCCACGTGCTGACTCTTGGCCCTGACCAAGTGAGCTATCATCCACAACAGGGACCTCAGCAGTCTCGATGCCACTCATCCAATAGGCACCTGATTACTAATTATTGTTGTATTATTTATATAATGAGTATGGATCAAATTAGCACTAGTATGGGGATCAACCCTGGATCCTTTCAAGTTGGGCCTAGGTCCTCGGCATGACAACCCAGTCAAAAAATAGATGTTTTATTTCTTAATCGATAGTTCATTACCCCCGATATGAAAGGCATGTTAGCAATCATTCCACTACTAGATTATCCACCTTAGAAGGTCCTCTTGTCCCCTCATCAGCTCTAATTGAGCATACTTTAGTTTTCTGCACCTACGGAGAACTAGCAAAGTAGCTGCATCGGTAATAATTTCATGTTCTTCTTGCTCATGCTCCCTTTCACGCCAAATACTCATGGTGAACAACTTTACACCTGCCAAAGTAACATTTGTAGTGGATTATTTTCTGCCTGGAAAACTTTAGAATGATAAACAATAGGTTCTTAAAACATCGTTGCCGGCTAACGTGGGCGCTAGTGCCCAACAATGCGTGCTAACACATTGTATCTTCACGGGAAGAGCGTTTAACGCATGCACAACATTGCTCAGCGACGTTAGCCGCTTAATTTTTTAGGGCCTACTCAAATTGATATTTTTTCTAGAGAAAAGAACAAAAAACACAATGAAATACTAAAATAAGGTTCCAGATCTTACCTGAATCTTGCAAAAGGAAAAACCGTTGCCGGGATCGTCCGCAATTGACAGCTGAAATTTCACCACTTTTTTACTCCAGAGCTCTATCAAAACACTCAATTGAGTGAAAATGATAGCCTATGGCCTTCTTATAGCCATTTTGGAGGTAGGAATCACTCAACTAGTCTGCTAAAAATTAGTGAATTCCTGCTGCATTTTTGTCGCAACTATTGATTTTTTGTTATCAATACTCTGATGAATTGTTAAAATGTTTACATGCAGATCTGACCATATTTGACCCTATTTCGAGATTTATTTTTAGGGACATTTTCTAGCTCGTAAAACTGAAAAAATACTGAGTTGACTTTGTTGGGCTCATTAAACTACCATGATAGAAAAATATGGGCCATTCTTTTTATCTTTTTCAAAGCTCTTTAAACAAAAAAAGTAACTGAGTTTCTCTTCGTGTGACTCGTTAAAATTTCACGGAGAGCATCGAGTTTTTCTCTCTTGGACTCATTAAAATTTCATAAAGAACATTGAGTTTACTCTGTCTCCTCATACTGATAATAAAATGAGGTATATGTCCATCGAACATAGATTTATCACTTTTCTGGCTTCGATAGACTAACTCACGGAAAATGAACTGTTTCGGGCTTACTATTCTCCCTTCGTCGTGCCCAATTATCAAGACATGAAAAAGGTGCCTCCTGGAGTTGTCTTTTATGACATTTTTCAGACTCTCTAAATATCAAAAATTCCCCAAGTTTACCCATCTGGATTCGTTAAACTTAATCAGACTAGGAAAAAAATTGGACAACATGGATACTTCTTTTGTTACATTTACAAAAGGTCGATTTCACAGCACAAAATATTGAACATGGCACTTTCCAGAAAAATATTTCGCATTTAGCCAAACCCTACCATCTATGAGTTTAGCCTTTGTCTCCTAGTGTTCCAGTATTGGTGAATCCTAATACTCTTTGGTGTTCATTAAGCCTAAGCTTCCTAGTACCCTGTTAGAGTGCCTTCTATTCTTCAAGAGGATCTCGCTATCTACTGCTCCTTGTATCAACCAAAGCCATCATATGCCAGAACTTATTTTCCGTCAGTTATTCCCACTTGCTCTTAATTATTTCCATCAAAACAAAATCATCTTTTCCTATTTCGTGTCAATTGATGTAAGACGCCTCAGGGTCTACCTTTTCACAGATTTCTTCCTATCGACTTCAACATATTATCTAGGAAGTTGATCTAGAAACACATCAGTACCTAGATACTTGCAGACATTAGTGGCAGGTCATCTTGTGTTTGGTTGAGTTTTTTCATTATTGGCTCCTGATCAAACAATTATACAAGTGTTTGACATCAACTCCTTTTATTCACAATCGCTATATTGTATTGTGCGTCTTAGGGACCATCATCATTATCGGTGGCCACCCTCGCGCTATTAACAGTTTTTGTTATTTGCTTGTAATCAAATGATTTCCCACATGTTCGAATACAACCCATTCATTCACATGTAGGAAAATATGCAGTTTAGTGAAGCGGCGGCCAAGACCTTCGATCAAGGGTTACACCATTACAGCTGTGTTTCCTTCCTCAAGTTGTGATATTGTTTCTTGGAGACAACTTTTCAGTTTGATCCTGTTATGATATACACTTTCACATTATGCTTATCGGTGGATATACTGTTCATATCTCTGTTTTTAGAGAAATCATGTTGATTAGCTATTGAGCATGGAAATGCCCGACTCAAGACAGATACTATATTTTCTTACGTATGTTGTTGTTTCAGGTTTCCCTGAGTCCTCCAATCTCTGTCATTTTACTACAATTATTATAAAGTATTTAAGCCATCCTCTTCATATTTGACCTTACACTTTAGGGGGGCATCTGTTACAGGACAAATGACGTCCTCATCAGCTCAGACGAGAAGGTAACATGGAAGGAATAAAATGACCTAGAAAAAACCCATTTCTTCCAAGGTAACACACCCCATAAACATCCAGACATTGTTATAATGCACTTGAGCCATGTAAAGGGCACGTTAGTGCCTAGGAAAACACTCTGTCTTGCCCAAGGGGCATCGTTATTTGTGTTTAATTTTGAAAAGGGAAAAATCTTGCGGAAAAGTGATTGGAAAATCCAGCTTTTTCTCATAAAGAGTCAGATTAAAATAGAAACTAAAAGGCACAAACCTTTTATTGGGCCTTACCAAATATAACTAGGCTCCCAAATAAGAAAAAAGCATGGAAGAACAAGGAAACATCTTGATATTTCCCATTTCAAACTAGTTGAAAGAGTTGGGCAAGGTTTACCCTCTCCATCTCCTATGAAATGGAGTTGTGGGCTCTTGGTCTAAGGTCGAAGGTTTGAATATATGTGGAGCAAAATTTCATTTTTGTAGTGTGGGGTTTGAAGATCGGTGAAGTTCATTGAGAACTTTTAGCCTTGAAAACCATCACTCATAGATAGAGAAAGAGAGAGAGGGATTGGAAGATTGAGGAGGGCTTGGTGCAACCAACGATTGTAATCCTCCTTTTTTTATAAATCAATAGAACTGTATATGTTTTGTCCATTCGATGCATCAATGTCACAATTGTTTTTCAATCATCTATGTAGCATTATATGAATGGCTTATATCTTTATTTCTTTATGTTTATTATTCCAAATTAGTTGATAAGTAGTTATGTTGTCATAGAAATTACACGAGTGCTTTGATTGATTGCAAGATCTAGTTTTGGAGCTGGTGAAGGAGTTTTCCTACTTCGCTACTCGGTGTTCTCCATAGGATCCGATATCTAAAAATAGGTAATCTCTCCATCTTACTTTATCAGTTGTACGCATTAGTATGAACGTATGTGTAGTATCTTTGTGAACTTTACAGCTAATCTGACTGTCTGCCTCGGGCACCGAAAAGCTCTGAGAGGGATACTTAATAACCACCACCCAAGAATATTACCCTATAACAATGGTCTAATAGATATTGATACAAAAAACAAAATATGTCAATCCACGATGATCATCCACTATCTGTGATGATGATCATGGTAATAGATTATGGCTTGTACCACCTTGCACAAGAATCTCCTAAACTGTCCTGGAACACCACTAACATGTCTCTGAAGCTGGAGAGGAATG
The DNA here is from genome assembly GCA_034641835.2 of Pinus albicaulis. Taxonomy (NCBI): domain Eukaryota; kingdom Viridiplantae; phylum Streptophyta; class Pinopsida; order Pinales; family Pinaceae; genus Pinus; species Pinus albicaulis. The sequence goes on from CM076581.1 coordinate 1,377,251,468, forward strand.
TCATATGTCCCGGTCTTGGGTATATCTGTGGTTAACCTCTCCAGGTTGTGTTTCATATCAGTGAGGATCTCTGCTGTCTGATCTTGTGGTGGTGCTATAGGCTCTGCTTGCCACCTTTCAAAATGGTGGATTCCAGTTGGTCTTCGTGGACTAACATCTACATTTTATTAAAAAAAAAATTGTTATCAATATTGGACGATAAAAAACAAATAAAAATTAGATTAAAAAATCAAGATAGTTTGCTTAAATTATTCATCCCACTGTGCCCCTGAGGCAAGGATATCTCAAGATCACCTCTGAAATCTATACCTGCATAAGGGAAGTCTTCAATTGTGAAGATTTAGTTCTACAGCCACATAAAGTATGTTGAAGTGAACCGAACCACTGAGCTGTTCTCGCCACCATGGTGGGCCATTAATGCAACCCAACATACCATCGTAGGTTCTCTAAGCTCATCATGATCTATTGGAATAAGTTGAGGGGTGAGAAGTGGGATTCTCTACAAAGAAAAATAAATCAGGATGGAACCATTACCAAATTTTTTTAACTTTGCATTCTTTGCTCTGGTAAGTTGGACTTTAATGTTGGCCAATACCCCTTCACACCAATTGAAAATGGTGCCTCTGAAACACTCTACCGTGGTCTGCATTTGAGATTTGGTGGCTACATCTGGAGCTGCACTTCCACTCAACCTAGTTACCATGAATGCAACTACTTTGATATCTAGTCGCAAGATAGTCTTTATGTCTATGCGATTATCCTTTGGATCTGCCACATCACTACAAAACTCTTGTTTGTAACTAGCAAAGGGTAGGCCACCTTGTCTAGCTCCAAACAAGGATATTTTTTCTCCTCTCTTGGACAATCCAGTGAGAAAATAAATATCTTCGAGCTCGATTTTGACTTGATAGTCACCAATGATAAATCACTGAACTTGAACATCCCATCTGTTCACTAACCATGTCATTAGCTCCACCTGTGTTCTCATACCTTGAATTGTGCAGAACTTATATAAACCATAATTTCTAAGAACACGAATTGTTGTAGGATTATTCATGGCTTCGTTGTCTACATCCTCATGCTCACATTCTCTCCACTCTAGCATGTTGAAACAGCCTGCAAATGAACATATTTGAAGGTTAGAAACTATTGGAGTGAGAAACTTTAACTATTTTTTATAGAATTTATTAATTTTAAACCTTTCACGGTGCCTCCGCACTTTATGTGTGGAGACAGTGCGGACGTCTGCATCGGCTCCACACAAAAACTATGGTAGCCCGATAATTTTTCTTTTATAAAATTATCGAGGTCCGCAGGTAGCGTGCGCATGACCTAGGGATCCCTGAGAGTGCATTTTTGAACATAATTTCTCTCCAAAAAATAAATTTAAAGCCAAAAAAGAGAATTCAAATGGATATAAATGAAGAGTAGGATGATGTGGATTACCTGGTTCTGATGAATCACGATTTGAGTCGTCAGTTCTGTTGATATCAGCTCCATAATGTTTTTACCAAAAGCTCTCAATTTACTGCTCTGAAGAAAAAAGGTGAAAAGGAATTTGTTAAACTCATTTTTATAGTTTTTAAATTAATAAAATGTTATAATTTATTTATTTTTCTCTTTAAAAAGTTATTTTTCGATGTTTTTACTTCTTGGAAACATGTATGTTTAATATTTCGAGCTTTTGTGTAGAATACTAGTTTCTTGGTGAAAAGAATTATTTTGACGCTAAGTACACTTTTATCACTTTTTCAAGCTCTTGAAAATTACAAAAAAGTGAAACCCTAGAGTTCTCTTTTAATCCCTTTTCAGACTCTCTAAATATAAAAATATTGCCGAGTACCTGACAATTCCAACTTGTTAAAGGAAATGAATAGTCGTCCCTTCAGTATAAGTTTACCCCTTTTTCAGACTGAAATGGATTATTTAAGAAAAAGGTATACATTGACTAATCATGGTCATTCGAGTTCTCTCCTATATTATTTTATCCTTTTTTGGCTTTGAGAGTCTAAATTTAAGAAAAGTACAACCATGGAGTTTCCTTATGTTTTTCTTATGACTCCCTAAAACTGAAAAGCACCGAGTTTCTCCTATACTGGACTCATTAAAACTTAACATTAAAGTACCTATAGATTACAAATAGGACCAAAAAACTCATTCTTAGGGTTCGATTTTAATACTAAGATGGACACATCAGAAGGATGAGCTTACAGAAAAAATAAAATGTTATCCTCCTCAATCTTGTCAAAAATAATGAGATACTTTTCAGTAATGGTGGGGGGAAAGAGAGAAAAGGAATCCAGATGTCACCTTTGTTTTGAAAAATTAGCATACCACTCTTGAACACGACACTTTTTCACACTTGTACCTGGGTTGGGAAAATCCTTTGTCTAACAGTTAATAAAACCACATTGAAAGTCTTCAGCTGGTTTCTGGGTATTAACTGTTGACACCTAATCCTATGGATGGGTGTGCATATGTATTTTTGTATATTATTTATTATTAGGAAATAAGGAAGGCCAAGAGTCATTGGGAGATGAATCCCAATAGCCTCACCTCCCATCTATATAAGCATGTACATTCTTAAGCTAATACACATTCTAGTTTTGAGGAGTTACCTCCTGGTTTGACATGGTATCAGAGCCAGCCCCACAATTGGCATTTCTGCCCTGTGGTGTAACTCCCTATCCTTTGCTCAGTCATATTTTTTAATAGTTTTCTGCTACTCTTAATTGCTAGACTGTTATTCTGCATTTTGTTTTCCCTAGATAGCACTGACATTTGCAGCTCCAGCTCTGCAGCTCCTGAAGACTGCAGGCTCTGTCATTCTGCAAATTGCAGGCTCTGCCATTCTGCAATTCCAGCAGTCCTGCAACTCTGTCATTCTGCAGATTCAATTTCAAAATTATTTTTTGTAACGCCCTTTTGGGCCTCCTTCATTTCTCCATACCTATCGACCCATTCACCTCCCCCATCTCTCCACTCTGCGCCCTACGCCCTCTCCCTCACTCTGCTTACATCCCTCTCCCTCACTACTCTGCATTCCCATAACACCAGCACCAAACTTGTAATCCACCTCCATGCCTTTTTGAGACCGCTCTGTCCACCTACGTTTATCTAACACCACTTTTTCAGCTATATACAGTCCATTCATCGTTTATATACATCTACATCCAGCGCTATCAAAAGTGTCAAAGCTGTCAAAGATTATATGCAGCGCTGTCAAAGCCATCCATACAGTGTTATATCACTCCATTTCTACAAAGCTCCGCTCCAGCATTTTATCTGCCTGTCATACACACCGGCATATACCGCCCTCCATTTTACAACACACTCACTCATATACATTTTCATATATTACAACGCCTCCACTTATACGCATTTATATATATCTCTGTCATTTACACCACTGTCCGCCCTTTGTAAGACAGTTCTATATACCATTTACGCTCAGTCTGCCATTCATTCCCACGCTCCATTCGTATGCAATACCGCTGTCGAGTGCTCCTTTTCACATACAATACCGCCTGTCCATTGTTTATTTAAACGCTGTGTGATTACATTGTAACGCTGTCAAATATTTAAACGCTGCATTTTATTTAAACGTTGTGGTCTCAGTTATAAAGGTGGCTATACGCTCGTTTGACTTGTTCTGTCCGCCTGTCATTTATACGCTGCCTCCACTGTTTATATATCTATCGGATCACCATTTTAATACGCTGTCTGTCCACATCATTGTATTGGATTACCGCTTCAATTATCCACCGCTCTCACATATTCAATACGTTGGCTTTATTCAATACGTTTTCCATTACACATTTAACAACACATTCCATATATAAAAGATGTTGTTTAATATCCAATGTTTTCTCCATAAAGCGCTGACCATTACATATGTAACACTTCACATTCCATATTCTATACCATTTCCGCCCATATATACCACTCCGCCTTTCATAATACCACCATTCATTATATCCCATACCGCCTCCATACCATAATACTTCCATTCACATTCCGTACTCTCCCTTCCATTCCATATCGACTTTTCTATTCCCCATTCCATATCGAATTTTCTATTCCCCAAACAAAAATAAAAAAAAAATACATTTTTTTTATGCAGAATTCAGTTTATAGCAAAGAGTATTTTTTTAAAATTCAGTCTTCAACAAGAGTTTTTGAGCAGATTTAGTTTCCAGAAAGAGTTTTTTTTAAAAACTCAGAATATTTTTCCAGCAAGTTTTTTTGTCCCCTCTAATTGAGCAGATTTCAAGAATTGAAAGTTTGTATGGCAGAAATTTTTCCTCTTCAGATTTTTTTTTTCCAGCAAAGTTTTGGTTTTTCTCTCCTCCTTCAAAAGAAGATGACAGTCCCTTCATCTTCTAAAGAGGCTGCCTACTTGGCACAGAGAGAAAAGAGACATGCTTCGGGTTCATCCAAAGGAAGAGCAGACAGAAGACGAAGAGGAAACTTCAGAGAAAAGGGGGGCAGACAAACTAAGGCTCAGCAGCAAACAAATCAAGACAGAGGTAAAACTGATGACAAAGACAAAGGTAAACCAGCTGAATCAGCTCATTCTGTTCTAGCACATTGTAACAATGGAGTAACTGAAAACCTATTTGATGTTTCATTTACTTCATGGAGAGATGATTGGTTGCTAGATTCAGGAGCAACATGTCACATGACATTTAGAAAATATTTTTTTGAAGAATTCACCGACAAAGTTGATGGAGCAGTATATTTCGCAGATAAATCCAAACTCAAGCCATCAGGGCTTGGCACAGTCAGGCTTAAACTGCCTGGTCTTCCTGATCATATCCTACATGAGGTTCTATACCTCCCGAAGTTGAAGAGAAACTTGCTGTCCCTGATCGAAATCCGGCAGCAAGGACACTCAGTTCACTTGTTTGATGGCAAGGCAGAGGTCAGAAAAGCATCAGATCACTCACTTGTCATGGAGGGAATAGAAGAAGGGAGACTCTTGAAGCTGAAAGGTTCATCTGCTCATGCTCAAAACTTTGCATTCAATTCACATCATGATGAAGGTACATTTACATCAAGTCTTTTATGGCATGCTAGATTTGGACACTTAAATTATGACAACCTTCGTTTGTTGAAGAAAAATGGTGTTGATGGACTGCCTACAATTCCTAGAAAACCTAAGGAATGTGATGCTTGTATTCTAGGAAAGCATAGCAAACATCCATTTCATGATTCACACTCAAGAGCACATAGGAAACTTGAACTTGTTCATTCATATTTATGTGGCCCTATGCCTATTGCTTCTGCAAATGGAAACAAATACATGATGACATTTATTGATGACTACACCAGAATGTGTTGGATTTACTTACTCAAGAATAAGTCTGATGCTTTTCAAACTTTCAAGAATTTTCATGTATGGATTGAAAATGATGCACAAACACATATTGGCTCTCTACGTACTGATAATGGAAAAGAATACACCTCAAATGAATTTGAAAATTATCTTCGTCAACATGGAATCAAACATCAAACAACAGTGCCATATAATCCACAATAGAATGGTGTAGCTGAAAGAATGAACAGAACCATCTTAAATATGGTCCGCTCCATGTTATTTTTCAAGAATGTAAAATTGATGTTTTGGGCTGATGTAGTTCTATGTGCTATTTACATAAAGAATAGGTGTCCTTCAAGTTCAATTAGAAACAAAACTCCTTTTGAAATGTGGCATGGCCACATTCCTTCGGTAAAGCATTTCAGGGTCTTTGGGTCCACCTGTTATGCCTTGATACCAAAGGGTCAAAGGAACAAACTTGGTGCTAGAAGCAGAAAATGTATCTTCTTGGGGTACTCCAATACCTCCAAAGGATATCGTCTCTATGATGAAGCAAATAAGAAATTTGTGATAGCAAGAGATGTCATATTTCTTGAATCTTCCAAGAGTGACAAGGTTGTTGAGTGGCAACTTGATCGCCTGGACAGATTCACACATGCAAAGTCTTTCCAAGAGTTTGATAATGTGATTCCACACCTTGAAGGGGGGATTCCGATATTGAATCAAACTGTGGAATCATATCCTGAAGCACTCTCTCCCCCACATGAAGAAACAACCACGGATGACACATTGGATGATGTGATCGACAAAATTGGGAGATTGAATCTTGAATCAATCCCAACTCAGTCAAGTGACCAGCCAGGGCCATCTCAGAAAGGTCCCCCCAAATGGCTGACAAAGACACTGGAGGATGTTCATCCTGATGAGGTTGGGAAAACAGGAACAAGAAGTTCCACTCAAGAAATCGAAGGTGATGTAGATAATTCTGATTCCCCTATTGATATGGATATTGCTTATAACTGTGAATTGAGTTTGTCTACAGATCATGAACCAACTTCCTTCAAAGAAGCCGCTTCTCATGATGAATGGAAAGAAGCGATGCAGAAGGAGTATGATGCCTTGATAAAGAATGGCACTTGAAAGCTGGTTGATCCGCCTTTGGGAACAAAACCAATTGGCTGTAAGTGGGTCTACAAGAACAAGTACAAAGCAGACGGCTCACTTGACAAGCACAAGGCTAGGCTTGTGGCAAAAGGATTCGCACAGAAAGAAGGAGTTGATTATGAAGAAACTTTTGCTCCCACAGCAAAATGGACCACCATCCGGACTCTCTTTGCCTTAGCAGCTCAGAATGGATGGAAATTCCATCAGATGGATGTAAAAACAACCTTCTTGAATGGAGATCTAAAGGAGAAAGTTTATATGTCCTAGCCAGAAGGATTTGTGATAAAGGGTCAACAACACAAAGTTTGCAAACTTATAAAATCCTTGTATGGCCTCAAGCAAGCACCACGAGCCTCGTATGAGAAATTGACCGAGCATCTTTTGAAACTTGATTTCAAACATTTTGATCTTGATGATGCAACTTTGTTTGTTAAGAAAGTTGGAAAAACAGTTGTATATCTTGTGGTATATGTAGATGATCTTTTGATAACAGGAAACAATGAGAGCTATATTGCATCCATGAAGAAAGAGTTGAAGAAAGGTTTTGAAATGACGGATTTGGGTCATGTTCATTACTATTTGGGTATTGAAGTAATTCAACATCCTAAATTCATATTTCTTTCTCAGAAGAAGTACATTGGAGATCTCTTGAACAAATTTGGCATGGATGACTGTAAACCCTTAAGCACTCCAATGGAACAAAACTTGAAGCTCACATCTATTGAAGGGAAGGAATTTTAGGATGCAACTAAGTATAGAAAACTTGTAGGAAGTCTTATCTATCTGACCACCACTAGACCTGACATTTCATTTGCTGTTGGAATCCTCTCAAGGTTCATGCAAAAACCTTGTGAAGGACATTGGTCTGCTGCAAAAAGAGTGCTAAGGTACTTGAAGGGGACTCAAGACTTTGGACTCAAATATACACAGGTAGGCGACTTCAACTTGACCAGATATTCTAATTCAGACTTTGATGGCGACAAAGAAACATGGGTATCTACTACAGGTTACACCATGAGTCTTGGATCAGGAGCTGTCTCATGGAGATCACGCAAACAGTCAGTTCCAGCAGATTCCACGACCGAGGCAGAATATGTGGCAGCAGCTGAAGCAACAAAGGAAATTGTGTGGCTCCGGAAAATCTTCGAAGATTTGCAGATGAAACAAATGTATTCCACACCACTCATGATCGACAACACTTCTGCAATAAAATTGGCCAAGAACCCAAAGTTCCATGATCGAAAAAAGCACATCAATACAAAGTACCATCTAATTCGACATCATGTTCAGGCCAAAACCATCCATCTACATCATTGTTCCACAAATGAGCAAACTGCTGACATCTTCACCAAAGCACTTGGAAGAGAAAAGTTTGAAAAGTTCAGATCGATGCTTGGACTCACCAACATCCCTTCGGATTAAAGGGGGAATGTTGACACCTAATCCTATGGATGGGTGTGCATATGTATTTTTGTATATTATTTATTATTAGGAAATAAGGAAGGCCAAGAGTCATTGGGAGATGAATCCCAATAGCCTCACCTCCCATCTATATAAGCATGTACATTCTTCAGCTAATACACATTCTAGTTTTGAGGAGTTACCTCTTGGTTTGACATTAACTTTAGGTCAATTTTCACCAAACCATCTGCAGTGTTGTTATCTGTTCAAGAGATAGTTCAAATAAACCATTCATTGCAAACATTTGTCTCCATTTTCATTGACCATCCCTCAGTAAGTCCTTGCAAATATTTCTTCAAAACATGATCTAATGGTTTCATTTCATGGGCTTTCCTCTGACCGGTCACTTTCTATCGACGACAGATTATCATATAGAAAGTAGATCTAGAATCCTATCAGTACCTTGGGATTTGCATGCCCTAATGGCAGGTTTCTTTCCTTCAATGATAGGTTACATAATTGACCTTTGATCGAATTTTTCTGTGAAGTGTTTGACTACAAATCATTCATTCACACTCCGTAGATTGTACTGAGTACTTTGAGAGCCATTGTTATTATTTGTGGTTTCTGTCACACTTGTTAACAGTTCACATCATTGATTGGTAATCAAGTGGTTTCTACCATGTTCGACTTCGACAAAATCAATCGCATCGATAGAATCATACTAGTTCAAGAAGCGAAAATCAAGACCCTGGATCTAGTTTCCACCATCCAGGCTCCGAGGAGTTTTATTATTCATGATACATTAGACTACATATTATAGATGGATACACCCATGCTATGTCTACTATTGATGTAATATTAAAATCATATATGTACTAGAACATTTAGCTAGTTTTGATTTAAGTATGGGAATGCCTACCTCAGCGATGATATATATGTGTGTGTGTGTGTTTTCATTGAATGTTTTTATAGGTTTTTGACTGGCGTGTCCGCAATCCAATCCTCAAATGATAAGGCACTTCACCTTTTAGAACAACCTCAGACTTCACACATTAGGGGGAGATATGTTACACGTTATTTTGTCACCATGACATTTGACTATCTATATAGGTCCATCACTACCTATATTATGCACCCTTAGAAGTAAAAAACCCTAATATTCCTAAACCAAGTCTTGGAATTAGATAAAAGCTCATTAAAACCCTAAAAAGTCTAAGTCTACAATTTTCCTATCCCTTTCCTGTGGATCCACGGATACTTTTTCTATAGCCTGCGACAGCTCCCGCAAATTCAGATATAAAACCTACGGACCCCCGTAAAAAGTCGAATAAAGGAAAAAGTAAGTTCTAGAAGCCCAGGTGGTTGAATATTATTCCAACTGGAAGCTTATAGAGGTGTGATCAGTTCGATCTTTATCCCTCCACTCATCGAGCTTATCCCTTGGTCCATGGAGCTCAAATCCCTTTATGAGAGGAATCCATCCCCCTCTTCATGGAACTGAACCTACCTCCATTTCCCTATAAATTGAGCTCATGTTTCAATCTTAAGGGTAGGCATATAGGTTAATTGCTGAAGGAATTATCAAGAGAGAATACTCTCTATAATAGTTGTTGTTGACATGAGAATGATCACAACCTTATGTCCATAACTATATGCTCGTTCAAAGAGATGAAGGCTTGTCAAACTGTAGGAGAAACGATTATTTAGGACCCTGCGAGGAACTTGTATGACATCAAGGCGTCAAGTTGTAAATTTACTTTTTTCATTCAAAAATAATACATATGGATCCCCTTTTCTCATTGAGTTGTTCTTGTGCTTGTTGAATAATTCAATACTTAGTTTCCTTGATCACTAAGTTAGATTAGTTTTTCTTAATTATTATTTGTTGCAGGTGTTTTTAATTCTTTTCTCTGTCTTTAACTATAGGTTCTACATACTGAAGAAGCCTCTTTGGAGTGACTAGATAAAATACTGCACCGAATGTTAGATTTCAAGGTAGGGGCATGTCCTCTCCCTTTTTTTATAATAGTTCTGAATTGCCCATGATCTAGAGAAAATGATTTACAAATGGATGTCTGTTTCTATCTATTTGTACAATACTAGGGAGGTTGATCTTGTTTGCAAGAGAGATTTATCCACATAACAGCTAGCTACTTTCTTTGCTAATATTCCTTCAATGACTTTATTGGTTCTTTCTACTTGACCATTTTCTTGTGGGTGATATGGTGAAGTGATTTTGTGATGAATTCCATAATTTTCAACCAACTTCTTGATCAAATGAGATGTGAATTGAGGCCCCCCATTTGTCACTATCTCTCCGGGTATCCCGAAGCAAACAAAAATATCATGAAATAGGAAGTTTGAAATAACCTACTCTGTGTCCTCTAGTTAGTGCCTTTTCTTCGACCCATTTTGTGCATAATCAGTGCAAACCAATATGTATGATTTTTTCAGTGATGAAGGATTAATTGGCCCCACAAAGTCTAGGGCCCATTACTCAAATGGTTCTATCATTATCTGAGGCTGTAATGACATCTCATCTGATTTCAATGGCTGGCCCATCCTTTGGCAGCTATCACATCCTTTCACAAACATCTTGGCATCCTGGAATATAGTTGTTCAGTGGTACCCTATTGAGAGTACTTTATGTCATGTCCTCCTTTCAGCGAAGTGTCTCCCACAAGGTTCCTCATGGAAAGCCTTCAAGATCTCAAATACCTCCTCTTTTTTAACACATTGCCTAATCTGAAAATTTGGCCCGATGTGATAGAGATTGCCTTCTATCCAGGAGTAGGTAGTACTCTGTTGTATAATCTTCCTTCTTTACCTGGAAGAAAATTGGTGTGGGAATTTTCCTACAGCAAGGTAATTGGTTGTATCTTCATACCATGGTGAGTGAGCAGATATCACAAAAACATATTCATCTAGAAAAGAATACTCAGTGGAAGTGCAGTCATCAGTTATAGTTAATCTAGAAAGAAAATCAACAACTACATTATCTTTTCCAGGCTTACTAAAATAGTAATATAAATTTCTTGTAACATCAATAACCATCATGTAACTCTACAATTAGTAACAGGATTTTGTTGGAAATACTGAGAGGGGGGTGAATCAATATTTCTTTCCAATTTTTATTTTTACCAGTTAGATCACTTATATTTAGAACACAATATGAACAATAAGAATAAATGCTCTTATTAATTTCTTCTTTACAATAAATCAAGTACAATATATGTAGGGCACAAACCCTAGATGAAAACACCAATCTTCAATTTCCCAGGCTCCAACCTGTATTTTCCAAGCACCGAATTGGACTTCCAAGGCTCCAACCTTGTCAATTCTGAGGCACCAACCTCAAGGGCTCCAACCCTATATCTGGTACAGGCTCCCACTTGGTCTCTTGAGGACTCCTCTCCTCTAGGACTCCAACCCTATCTTCCAAGGTACCAACCTTGTCAATTCTGAGGCACCAACCTCAAGGGCTCCAAATCTATCTTTCAAGGCACCAACCTTGTCTCTATGAGGCTCCAACCTCCTGCTTCATTTCGTCAAAATATGTTTAGTTATTCTTCATGCCTCCCAAATTATTCTTCAATGAGCCATGTCAATCTCTTAGCCAATACTGTTACACCATTTTTTGGTCATCTAACCTACTATCATTAGATGGACCCAAGTACAGCATGTAAGAACAATTTTACCCTAAGTAAAATTGCTTTCACTATGTAAAATAACTTAATAAAACACATTTATTAGGTTGTTTATGGTCTAAACAGGAAACCCCAAACGGAAATATTAAACAAACCTATATTTGTTTGATTTTCCTCAAGGAATAATTAATTAAACAATAATTTAATTATTATTCCTGGTCATGTTTAACCCAAAACAAAGAAATTAATTAGATAAATCTTTATTTATCTTATTATTTTCTAGGAATGATTATTTAAATCTTATTTAAATGATATTCCTTGTTAAATATGACTAAATCACCCATAAATAATTAAATAAATCATTATTTATTTGATTATCTTTCAACCACTTCCTTAAAATGATAAATAAATCATTTTTTTATTTATTATTCACAAATAAAGGGATTTGACCCAAGTCAAATACTTTTTCCCTCCAACAAATATAATAAAATATTCCATAAAAGGTGGATCTAGATTTGGTTAATGTTATTTTAATCATGAACCAAGATCTAGAATGACCCAATATTTTGTTATAAATAGGAGGGTTTTTCCTACCATTCTTCACCTTTTGTTGCCTATTAGATCACTCTGGATCTAAACTCTTGGTCTAACTTTGAGCCATTATCATTGTCATATTTTCCATTATTTGCTGTGTGAGCTCCCTTTGAGTTCTATCTTTGTCTAGGTTTTCTACACCAACAGGAGAGAGAAATGCTAGATCTGAAGTGCTGAGGACTTCCAAGATCCCATCCCATTGAGGAGAATTGGAAACATCTTCTTGTTTTCCTCCCAGGTGCTCTTAATACAAAAAATTCTTTCAAAAATTGTTCTTGTCTTGTCTATTGGATATATGGAGCAAAACCTTCTTTTTACTACTTAATGTCTTTCTATGCATAGATCTGGTTTTTGCAGCTCTTGTCTTGATCAACTAACTGCAGATCTGAAGATATTGGCAGCCATATTTCATGTTAGGGCTATTAGTTATGCGTAGCTAAAGTGGTCTTTTTTCGTAAACTTTGACAAAGGATTCATACTAACAATTGGTGACTCCACACGGGTTTTCAATTACGACCGCTGCCGTTTTTCATATTCCTGCATATCCAACTACTTCAAACCCTAGGGTTTATTTTCAGCTTTTTTTTTTTCCTATTTTCATGTTGTTTTTCACCTATAAAACCCTAAAAAATTAAAATTTCTAACTTCCGCGTGTTTCTGGCCCTATTGCGCAGGTGACAAACATCAGCCGCAACTGAGACGACAACTTTTCCACAAATCTGCCGCCGGGACAACCAGAGTTGGAGGTTGCACTTTTCAGCCCAAAAACTGCGACCTGGACTCCAGGTCACACTTTTCAGCCCCTTTTCTGTGACCTAAACAGGAAAACAGGTCATAACCTGTGACCTGTGCTTTTTTCTGCAATTTTTCTGCAATTTTTCTGGGTTTTGCTGAAGCTTCTGTCAGGGTTTTCCAGCCTCTGTCTCTACCCATTTGGACCTGTTTCTGATCTGTTTTGCTCATCTAAGTGGGAACCTAGCACCCCTGGGGCTTCAGTACCCTCCACTTTTGGTGGAATAGTTTTAGCTATTTCAGGTGTCTGATTTTTCAGAGTTTCAGCCTTCCCTTTGTCAGATCTGATACCTCATTCCCAGATCCCTTTAAATCAGCTCTTCTTCCTTTCAAACCACCTCTTGTAGTTTTGTTTGGACCTCCTCCCTGTCCTTTCTTCTTTTTGCTGATTTCCTCCTTTTTTCTAGCCACCTTGCCTCTGCCTCTTGGTTGTGATCTGCACCTCTTTTCAGCAGCTTTCTCCTTTAGATCCCTGTCCCTTTCGACCCTAGATCTATTGGCCTCTTTTTAGTGTGTTTTGACTAGATTTTTTCCCTCTTTTAGATTAGTTTTGAGAGACCTACCTTTTTGGGTTGAATCGATGCACTAGTAGCTGTTAATTTTCTGTTATTTTAGCATTATATACTGTTTTTGCAGCATTATTTTCAGTTACGCAGCACACTTTTTCTCTTTCTCTCAAAACGAAAAGGGTTTAAAAATTAAAATTAACGCACACCACACACTCACCCTAAGCGAAGAAGAGCCTGGTTTACACCGCCAGGCAAAGACTTTAAAATCAATTGACACTGCACCCTTCTGCCCTTGTTTCGACATTGTATTCACTTGATTCTACACCTCCCTGCCTTTTTTGGTCGTTCTTCTTCCCCTCGTGCCGTGTTTTTGTTGTCACCATTGCGCCCCCAAAGCGCACATCCCAGAGACTTCTTGGCCTTCACCCTCAGTTTCCACTCGGTCGACCTACTCCTTCCCGCCGTCGTCGAGTTAGTCCTCCTCCGAGTCCGCACTCCGACTCCTCTTCTGATTCATTGGGTTCTCCTTTTACTTCCGGTTCTCCCCCTGTCACCTTCACTATGTCTGGTCCAGGGCCTAATGCTAGCGGTAATCCTGGCCCTAATGCCAGGACTGCTACTAGTAGAACCGCCATAGGAACTACCTCGGCTACGCCCTTGCTCCCCTTCATGGTAGGCCTCAGCCTCCCTGATTTGGACCGGTTGACAAATGACCCTATACACCATGACGCTAGTTGGCCTCCTATGCCGACAAAGCTCCCTTCTGACATCCCAAAGTTTGAAGGCCTTGCTGGAGAAGATCCTTCAGATCATGTTCGATCTTTCCACATGTGGTGTTCATCTACCTCCATTACCGATGACTCTGTCCGTCTTCGGTTGTTCCAACGAACGCTTACAGGCACGGCTTCTAAGTGGTATGTTGATCAACCCACTTCCTCTCATACCACCTTTGCGACTCTTGCCCGGGCTTTTTTATCTTACTTCCAGCTTCCCCTTCGTTATGACACTGGTATCGAACTTTTGACTTCTTTCTGTCAATCATCTGCGACCCGCCTATCCGATCATGTCCAGGAATGGCAGAGAAGAAAGAGCCTATGTCAATCCCCTACCTTCGAAGACCGTGTCTACATGGACTGGTTCCTTATATCTCTCTTGCCTCCTATTGGGAAAGATGTTGCATCGCATTTTCCCCAAACTGAAGAAGCCGCCCTCCAACTGGCGTTAAAATATGACTTGATCTACACTTAGACAGGTTATGTTTATACCGTTCTACCTGATCTCCCCAGACCCAGTCGTTTCAATACACCGGGGCACCTCATGCCGCCGACAGTATCATTGGAGCTCTCTCTCATCCATATGCCCAACCTCCCATGGGTTATGGTTTTCCTGGAGGAGGGGGCAGCACCTCTTGCACTTGTTCCCCTCCCGGTAGCACGTATCCAGGATACAGCATGCCTCCTCTTTTGGCCCAACCTCCTGTTCACCATACTGTTACCCAACCTCCTTATTATTTTTATCCACAGTTAGGTGCTCCAGCTCCTCCAGCATCAGCACCTTCGCCTCCCTTGCCTTCTCAACCCCTGCAACAGCAATCACCGCCCCCTCAAGCACAGGTGGATGCACCGCAGGGATTTGTGGCTACCCAACCACCTGACGGACAAGTGGCCACTCAACTTTCCCCTTTTGGTTCCTCCAATTACCAGATCCTCATGATGAACTCTGATCCACCTCTAACCGTCGACCTTAACCTTCAAACTCGGTCTCGCCAGTACCCCACATCTTCCCCCGAGTCCCATCCTTTAGGTTCTACAGAGCCTCTTTTGACATCCAATGGTCCCTTGCATATCCCTCAGCCCAAAGTTGAGGTTCATACCAAGATTCCTAAGGGACCATTATTCTGAAATGCTTCTTCTGGTCAAGCTGCTCATTTGTATAGCATAGTAGATTATTTGGCGTAGTCTCCTGCTACCATTTCCACATTAGAACTCCTCCAGTCATGCCCTTCCCAAAAGAAGGCTCTGCTATCTGCCATGGGCGCTGTGGATCCTGCTGATGACCAAATGATTGTTTTCGATGCCCATCAATTAGAACATCCTCCTCTTCCTACTTCCGTCACCTTCCAAATCCCAGTCAAAATCCAGAACGCTAACGTTTCCCGGTGTATAATTGATGAGGGGGCATCCACCTGTGTGATGTCCGCTTCGGTTTGGAAGCAACTCGGATCTCCTGAGTTGGCCCCTTCCACGATCACCCTTCGAGCGTGGGATGGCCACGCCTCCCAGCCCATTAGCCTCTTCCGTAATTGTCCTATAACTCTTGCGGGCAAGACTGTTTGCGTTGACGTCGAAGTCATCGACGCCCCTATATATTACAACATTCTCTTGGGGCGGAGCTACACCTATGCTATGTTTGCTATCCCATCCGCGGTTTTCTGCAAGATGTCTTTCCCTCATAATGGAAAGATAGTCACCATTGACCAGTTGACATATCATGAGCCAAAATCTCAGACCTCACCTGAGATGACCATCTCTTCTGTAGCCAACAAGAAAATCGTCGATTCCTTGACCAGTGTATCTCTTGGCATCTATAAAGACTCCTCTTTGCTCGAAACCTTCCCTGGTCTTCCTCCTCCTCCTATCTCTGACCCCAGCTCATCGAATGTTTGCATGATGCAATCGTCTCGGGCTGCTCTCAAGCAACCTGCTTCGGCTAGTTAGCAACCACGCTCTCCTCAACCTGCTCCTAGCCCTTCACCTGCAGCTAGTAGTCATGAGCCTCTTTATCCTCCTGGCATGTTTCCTCCAAGCCTTAGCCATTTAGGAGCCATCCCACCTGGCCATTACCCCTTTAGTCAGATATCGTTCCTAGCTCCCCCACCAGGAGTGTACACGGTATCGATCATGGCCACCCTCTCTCTTCCTTACCTGACCCTTGGGATTCCCGTCTGGTACCATGATCCTCTAGCTGCAACCCTGCCTCGTCAACCCAAACCTTATATTGCTTTGACCCCGGTTCAACCGGTCCCCATGACTTCTCCCGCTGCAACAGTGCCTCAGTCACCTCAATAGGAACCACCTCCTGTTGCGACCGCTTCGGGTAAGAAGGGCAAAGCTCGCAAGGGGGCATCAAAGGACAAGGCTGCCCCGACAAACCCTACCCCTCCTCGGCCTCCAAAGCATACCATCCAGTGTGCTTTGTGTGATGTTTTCAGCCATGCCACCCATACCTGTCCTGAATTGCTTCATCTCAAGCCCATGGTTAATGTCGCGTTCCCTGAGTCCACGGTCTCGGAAGCCTCTGTTCCTTCCGCGACCGCGGACAATAACCCCAAGAATATTCACACCAACCACCCTCTACTTTGTGTGATCTCCATGGCCATTACACCCACCTTTTTCCCCGCCTCGAGGACTTCCGCACCTCTCTAGCCGCAGTCCACCAATTCGAGGCCAAGCGCAATGAGTCCACCTCTCCCCTATTTGTGCATTTTTCTTTCACAGAAGTACCAGACATGACTGCTCCCATTGACATTCCCCCTCCTGATGTCGAGATGACGGAGCCTTCATCCACCATTTTCTACCTATCATCATCCATGAGACCCTCGGGGAACATTCCCTCTGAAGCCTCCCCTGTTGTTTCGCTTGACCTTCCTTCAGCGATCACCTTGGGCTCAACATCGGTAGATCCTTTATCTGCTTAATTTTCTGTCACTCCTTGTGGCAATGCACATGTGAACCTCTCTTCTCATGCTGATGAGTCAGGTCGCTTCACCACATCAGGTGGTTTTTCTTCCACCAGTCACCCTATCTTCTATCACGATGACGACATTATGGATGAAATCTCCACCCCTGACTTTATCTATCCCCCCTTACATCGAACCCATGCGTTCGAACCACATGCACCTTGTGGCCATTAAATTGAAACCCAATATTTGGGTAAGGGGGCACCTATATTTGAGAGACCAGGAGAAGAAATTATCCAAAACTCTCCTAGTGTATCTGGTCGTGTTGACTTTAGTACCATTATTCTTCCACATTCAGAAGAACCTCTAGAGTCCCATATCACTTCAGATCACTCTAGGGATGATACCCTTTATCATTCCCTCATCTTCCATCAGCAACCCAATCTCTTAGACATTGTTGTTGACAAAACTATGGGTTTTCTAGGAGAGCATCAGTTCATTATCTCCAAATCCTCTCTTTGGGATAGTGACACCAGGTATGCCAACCCGAAAACTTAAAGTCCATTTGCTTCATATATGCAAGAGATTGGTAATCCTCCATTTCCTTTCTCAAAACTGCATAACCATAATGAAAACAAATGGCACACCACATCATTAAAATGTGTTTAGATTCCCCTTTTTCTAAATACATTTTGGCATGACCACACCATGCTTGGGGGCACCTATGCCCCTTAACCATAACCCTCCTCAAAATCGAATTTCTGCACTTGCAACACTCATACTAGGGGTACCATTTGGCCTCCATACTTATCCATGCTCGTGTTGATGTTCGTCGTGAGTTACCATCTTGTACTCATGTTTTCATGGTCCCCCATTGGACCTTTCCTGTGTGGCAGCACCATCGAGTCGCCCTTGTTTATAGCATCCGAGTTGAGTCATCATCACATTCATGGAGTCTATCCCGAGTCCCTTTGTACCCCGCTATAGTCCTCCATCCTTCATTGCTTGGTCTCTCTCTTGTGTTGCACACTATGGCCCTCAGTCCCACTGTCCCCTATCCCTTATGATACTGTGTCAGTCGCTGCCATGTCATTCATGTCCTTTATGCTCTAGCAAGGGAAGTCATCCATTTGCTACTCAGTCCCCTCCATTCCATCATCATCATTGGTATTAGTCTGTCAGGCGCTCTACTATTTTCTCTCGTGCCTTAGTTGAGGATATCTCATTTCCTTACCTATGGCGGACCTCCTTCTGTCGACATCAGCTCCTTCATTCCAGAAGACAGGTCTAGAGGGCGGTGTACCTTGGTTCCAGCTTCCACTCTTGTTTGGTGCCTCAGATCAGGCAAAGGGATCTCTCATTTCCCTTTGACTTGATTGTTTCTCCACTCCAGCTCCTTTCAGCATGATCAAATTCGGTATGCTTGATGGTCCAGTGATGCAACAGCTACTTTTGGTGATTCCCGGGTGTGTGTGAGATGTCTCAACCCTCATGAGGGGGTGGCCCTGTAGGTAGCCCCCCACATGCTCGGATGACCTCTTCATTGCAGCCTTCGATGCAGCTCCATCTCTTTGATGATGTCGGCCTTAGCCACTTGCAGCGCCTCTTTGATTTTCATGTATCAGTCAGATTTTGTGAGCCCTTCCCCACTTGTAGGGGGCATTTGGGTTGTATTGGTATCTCATGTACTAATATATTATTGTATAAGTCCTGGCTGTTATCCAAGGCATAGCATGTATATGGGATCCCTCATTGTATTTCTATCTGGCTCATGTTTATGCCAGTTGTACTTTATGGTTCGGTCCCTTGTTTACTGGACACACTATTCTTTTGTACTTTGTCTCGACGGGCATAGGTATGCCTCCCCCGCCGCCTTTAGCACAGGTACCCTCTCATAAAAAGAGACTTGTTGCACCTGCAAGTCTCGTCTCCTCAGGGTCTAGTTCTTCAGCACATTAGTCTACCTTACAATTCTCTCTCTGACTTCCCTTTTGATGTCTGGTTATTGAGTTCTTACAACGTACTTCGGTCATACGATTTTCTCCTAACACTCGCACGCTGGGGGGAAATCTGTTACACCATTTTTTGGTCATCTAACCTAATATCATTAGATGGACCCAAGTACACCATGTAAGACCAATTTTACCCTAAGTAAAATTGCTTTCAATATGTAAAATAACTTAATAAAACACATTTATTAGGTTGTTTATGGTCTAAACAGGAAACCCCAAAAGGAAATATTAAACAAACCTATATTTGTTTAATTTTCCTGGCCATGTTTAACCCAAAACAAAGAAATTAATTAGATAAATCTTTATTTATCTTATTATTTTCTAGGAATAATTATTTAAATCTTATTTAAATGATATTCCTTGTTAAATATGACTAAATCACCCATAAATAATTAAATAAATCATTATTTATTTGATTATCTTTCAACCAATTCCTTAAAATGATAAATAAATCATTTTTTTATTTATTATTCACAAATAAAGGGATTTGACCCAAGTCAAATACTTTCTCCCTCCAACAAATATAATAAAATATTCCATAAAAGGTGGATCTAGATTTGGTTAATGTTATTTTAATCATGCACCAAGATCTAGAATGACCCAATATTTTGTTATAAATAGGAGGGTTTTTCCTACCGTTCTTCACCTTTTGTTGCCTATTAGATCACTCTGGATCTAAACTCTTGGTCTGACTTTGAGCCATTATCATTGTCATATTTTCCATTATTTGTTGTGTGAGCTCCCTTTGAGTTCTATCTTTGTCTGGATGTTCTACACCAACAGGAGAGAGAAATGCTAGATCTGAAGTGCTGAGGACTTCCAAGAACCCATCCCATTGAGGAGAATTGGAAACATCTTCTTGTTTTCCTCCCAGGTGCTCTTAATACAAAAAATTCTTTCAAAAAATGTTCTTGTCTTGTCTATTGGATATATGGAGAAAAAACTTCTTCTTACTACTTAATGTCTTTCTATGCATAGATCTGGTTTTTGCAGCTCTTGTCTTGATCAACTAACTGCAGATCTAAAGATATTGACAGCCATATTTGATGTTAGGGCTATTAGTTATGTGTAGCTCAAGTGGTCTTTTTTTGTACACTTCGACAAAGGATTGATACTAACAAATACTACCCTAAAATGATCTCCAATATTCTTAACTCATCAATGACAACTTGGTCTTCTCATGAAGGTGTCACCACAACTCTTCATGGTACCCAAACACAATCTTCAAGGTTACATCATGAGGGATTAATCATGGGTGTTCAAGAATGTCTCTGAAAGGCTTCAATAGGTCTGCACACAATTTCCTTTAAAAAGTTGATCCAAGACAGCTCCAAGTTTGCTCCAACAGTGTTGTACAATAATCCTTCTCAAAGGCTGCACTGAAAAGGTTCAATTAATATTCCTCAAGGTATGATCGAACCTTATGTTCTTCAAGTCTTCAATAAGGTTCTTTAGGGTCTCCAATTGATTGCTTAATAAATTCTACAAGTACTTCAAAGGCCCACTTCTATTCATAAGAGGAGATTACATTAAAACTGATTTATCCAAGCCCAAGAAATCCAAGTTCTGTTATCTAAGCTACATGGATATTAGATCTGAGCTACTCCTATGGTACTCTTGCTACAGGTGTGTCGAGCTGCACTGGATATTTAGAATATTGTCAACAGGAGACTATTCCTCAAATAATATAAGTCTAATGCAATGATGATTATAGGTCACAGTCCTTATTGTACATTGTCTAAGCCTCTAAATCCCAATTCTGTCCACGCAAAACTTACCCGAACAATCCTCTTTCCATAGGTGAATAGATCCAAGTTTCTTCAAAATATTAGCCTAAGGTCTGTCCACTATTGATCTCCCATAGATGTCTGACAACCCTTGTAATTCAGTGCTGCTACATGTCTAGGCTTCTTCCTCAAATACTATAGGTTTGAGCTTCTATTTTTCTCCACAGGTTGCTGCCACAAGTGTATGAGCTATTGTCAGTCTGAATTACTGAGATAGGGCTTCAAGCCTTATTGATCCAAGTTGCCACAAGTCTAAATCTTACCCTTTTAAAATGACTATAAATCTGGACTGTATTTCACTCATATCTGTCCTCCAAAAACAAGGATATCAATTCCTCCTTAGCCTTATTCTAATCTCTGATATCTTGTCCAATATTCATCACAAAACCGACCCAAACAATAAATATTGAGGTCCTCGGCCTCGTATCTGCTCCTATGGTTCTTATCTGAAATATTGATCGAACTGATGATAAAAAATGAGTGTTGGATGTCATATTTATATATTTTTTGACCTAATATGAATAGACATGTCTCTTGGCCATGAGGCAAGAGCCTACACAAGTCGGCTTAGGTCGGCTCACTTGACAGAAATTTACCTTAAACTTGAAAAATGAATAACTTTCAAACCGCTTGGAGTTTCAGGTTGAGTAATAGCTTGTTGAAAAGGAAACATTATGCTCTTCAAGATGGTGTAGGCTTCATTAATGAATTTTTCCTCTAAGGTAGCAAAATATATTTTTTAATGTGACTGACTATGAAATTTTAGTGCAGAAGGTGATTGGGACAGTAAGAGATCATTAGATCTTCTTCATCATGGTGTGTCTTCAATGTCATCATGATAGTATAGCATCATGCCATTATATGAAAGTGCACATGTATGTCATCATATGTCATAGTGCAACATCTATCAATTTTCTATTAAGAGAGCTCATCAAGAGAGTGTAGTGATATGTCATTAACCATATGCAGCATGCATCAATTTGTTAGAGTACGGGCTAGGTCATCACAAGGAGAGCTTCTTCATCAAGAGTCACTATGAGAATCATGAATAGCTTGAAATATTCATAAGGTTAGAGCAACCTTAGCATATTTATTAATGGCATCCTTAGCACTGGCTCATTGACATCACAAGAATATTTGCTATCACAAACAATGCCATATTGACATCAATGACAACCTTGACCAACAATCTCCCCCTTTGTCATTGATGGCAATATTCTTGCCCTTCTCATTTCTCTCCCCCTTTGAAATCAATGGAAATTGGGGTGCCCAAATACTCCTCCTATCAAGCTGCTTCTTTTCTTCGTTATTTGTAGTCCTTCATAGGTATGTTACTCCCCCTACCATGGTGCGCTTTCTTTTGGAAGTATGGTCCATGATATATTGCATTTCTTCATGTGATGAACCAACTCCCCCTTCCTGCATAAACTCTTCTAGTCCTTATTTTTCTCAAGAAAGAAATATTGCTTCCTTGTGATTAAGCAAAATACATCTTCACAATTCATGATTTTATTCAACAGAGTTACTCCCAAGATACGATCTATCAAGAATAACAAGCTCCCTTAACTATATGCATGGTCTCCTTTTTGACATATTCTTACCATCAAATACTTGGAATATCACTTATGTTAGGGACGTCTTCATCAAATCAACAACATGTGTTGTTGGATGGATTGTTCAAGAGAATTTAGGATCCAATTTTCTTCCTTCTCCATAATTGTGTAACCTTCTTCTCTAGCTTAGTTGACATAATTTTAGCTTGTTGAGGGACCCAAGTCAAGTTACCATCACGAGCCATATGTCCAATCCTATGGTAATTGAAGCACTCCATCTTGTTCATGAATGAGAGATCATTACTTCTTTTTGCAAAATTGCTTCTAGGAGATTGACGAGGACCATTATATCTATCTTTGTGATATGCCCTACAATATTTTTCTACGTGCCCAAATTTTGTACAAGAATAGCAATAACCAAGAAATATACTTTGGTACATGGGAGATGAAGAGTTCCTTGAAGTACATCTAACGTCTTCTTTCCTTGGAATTCTTTGATGATATTTATTTCCTTTTGTATTCTTGACACCATCTGCGAGTCTCCTTGAAGTATAATTTCTTCCGTTGTTGTCTTGATTCTTCTCCTTGCCTTTGCTGAAACTGCGAGCATCAACACTTCTTTATAGGTTCCTCAAATCTTTGTTATTTGAAGAATTATCATTTTTGCTTGAGGATTCACCTGCATAACCAGGAACTGATTTATCAAGGGGAGACCTTTGATGACTTAGGCTGTCATCTAGGGTTTGAGAGATTTTCAAATTCTTATTCAGCAAGTCAACTTCGTTTTTAAGAAAGACAATTTGTCCTTTCAACTTTTCACAATCTTCATATTTCATAACTAGTTTCTTCTTCATTTATTCCATCATTTTTGTTGCTTCATGTGCTTCAATTTTAAGGGAGATGGAATTTGATTTCATTATGAATACTTCTTCATTCTCCTTTGCTAGACTTCTCTCCATTTCTTCTTTTATTCTTGTAGCTTCACATGTTTCGGCCTTGAGAAGATTGATGTAAAGTTTTAGTTTCAAGATTTCTTCATCCTTTTCTTCTAGTTGGCATATCATGGTGTTTCTCTCCTTTTTTGCTTCATTAAATTGTCCTTCTATGAATGCCAAATTTTCCATCACCTTCTCGGCTCCTTGTGCTTGTTCCCTTTATTCTTCTAATTGAGATCTAAGAGAGGAGACCTCTTCCTTGTATTGACCAATCTCTGCTTCAAGATTCTTCAAGCTCCTAAGTCTTTGTTCAAGGTGGCTTAACAAAGCTTCTTCCCTTTTCTTTGCCTTATCCAATTTATTTGTCATAGATATGACTTCTTCATCATGCTTTCTTTTGTTTTGATGAAATTCCTCAAGTTTGGCGAGCTCCTCATCCCTTTCTTGTACTTGAACCTGGACAAAGTCAACTTCCTTCCTTGTCTTGTCTTGGTTACCATCTTGCGCTTTCTTCTTAAGTTCCTCATTTTCCTTTTTCAAACTATTAATCTCTTCCATGGAAGCGATAAGTTTATTCAGAAGATATTCTTCAAAGTCTTCTTTGTTCTCTTCATCTTCTAGGTCTTATTTAGCTTTGTTGTCATCTCTTTTATCTTTAGCTTCCTTGACAAATTCTGGGCTTCTTTCTAATTTTCCATCATCTTCTTGACTAGAGATAATTTTCAACACTCCTTTTGAGTAAAGATCATAAAGTTTGTCCCATATGACTTTTGCTGATGAACATTTTTCAAAATTGGCCTTCACAGAATTTGGTAACCCATTCAAAATTGCTTTCATTGCTCTTGTATTGTACTCCTTCGATTCTTTGTCCATCGTGTCATTAGTAATCACAGATTTCCAAACTTCAATTCCTTGAGTCTTGAAGACATTCCTAACTCTTTCCACCCATATATCAAAATTTTCATTGAACAATGGAGCCTTCGCAAATTGATTTACTTCAATTTCAATGGTTGAGGAAGACACATCTTTAGGAGGATTGGATACTTTATTCCTTGGCTTTGTCATTTGTGTTCTAATGATCAACCTTCAAGTTTTTAGGCTTTGAGTGAAGGTACTAGCTCTAAAACGAAATGTTAGAAATACTGAGAGGGGGGTGAATCAGTATTTCTTTCCAATTGTTATTTTTGCCAGTTATATCACTTATATTTAGAATGCAATATGAACAATAAGAATAAATTATTTTATTAATTTCTTCTTTACAATAAATCAAGTACAATATATGTAGGGCTCCAACCTTATATGAAGACACTAATCTTCAATTTCCCAGGCTCCAACCTATATTTTCCAAGCACCGACTTGGACTTCCAAGGCTCCAACCTTGTCAATTTTGAGGCACCAACCTCAAGGGCTCCAAACCTATATCTGGTATAGGCTCCAACCTAGTCTCTTGAAGACTCCTAACCTCTAGGGCTCCAACCCTATCCTCCAAGGCACCAACCTTGTCAATTCTGAGGCACCAACCTCAAGGGGTCCAACTCTATCTTTCAAGGCACCAACCTTGTCTCTATGAGGCTCCAACCTCCTGCTTCATTTCATCAAAATATGTTTGGTTATTCTTCACGGCTCTCAAATTCTTCTTCAATGAACCATGTCATTCTCTTAGCCAATACTGCCCTCAAATGATATCCAATATGCTTATCTCATCAATGAAAACTTGGTATTTTCATGAAGGTGTCACCACAACTCTTCATGGTACCCAAACACAATCTTCAATGTTACATCATGAGGGAGTAATCATGGGTGTTCAAGAATGTCTCCAATAGGCTTCAATAGGTCTGCACATAATTTCCTTTAACAAGTTTATCCAAGAAAGCTACAGGTCAGCTTCAACAGTGTTGTACAATGATTTTTCTCAAAGGCTGCACTGAAAAGGTTCAATTAATATTCCTCAAGGTATGCTTGAACCTTATGTTCTTCAAGTCTTCAACAGGGTTCTTTAGGGTCTCCAATTGATTGCTTAATAAATTCTGCAAGTAATTCAAAGGCTCAATTCTATTCACAAGAGGATATTACACCAAAACTAATTTATCCAAGCACAAAAAATCCAAGTTCTGTTATCCGAGCTACATGAATCTTAGATCCGAGCTACTCCTATGGTACTCTTGCTACAGGTGTGTCGTGCTGCACTGGATATTTAGAATACTTTCAACAGGAGACTGTTCCTCAAAGAATATAAGTCTGATGCAAGGATGATTATAGGTCAAAGTCCTTACTGTACATTGTCTGAGCCTCTAAATCCCAATTCTGTCCACACAAAACTTACCCGAACAATCCTCTTTCCACAGGTGACTAGATCCAAGTTTCTGAAAAATATTAGCCTAAGGTCTATCCACTGTTGAGCTCCCATAGATGACTGATCACACCTACAATTCATTGCTACTAGAGGTCTGGGCTTCTTCCTCAAATACTATAGGTTTGAGCTTCTATTTTTTTCCATAGGTTGCTGCCACAAGTGTATGAGCTACTATCAGTCTGAATTACTGAGACAGGGCTTCAAGCCTTAGTGATCCAAGCTGCCACAAGTCTGAATTAGAGCCTTTTAAAATGACTGTAAATCCGGACTGTATTTCACTCAAATCTGTCCTCCAAAAACAAGGATATTAATTCCTCCTCATCCTTATTCTAATCTCTGATATCTTGTCCAATCTTCATCACAAGACCGACCCAAAAAATAAATATTGAGGTCCTCGGCCTCCTATCTACTCCTGTGGTTCTTATCTAAAATATTGACCAAATTGATGATAAAAAATGAGAGTTGGATGTCATAGTTATATAGGTTTTGACCTAAGATGAATAGACATGTCTCTTGGCCATGACGCATGAGCCTACACAAGTCGGCTTAGGTTGGCTCACTTGATATAAATTTACCTTAAAATTGAAAAATAAATAAATTTCAAACCGCTTGGAGTTTTGGGCTGAGTAATAGCTTGTTGGAAAGGAAAAATTATGCTCATCAAGATGGTGTAGGTTTCATTAAGGAATTTTTCCTCTAAGGTAGCAAAATATATTTTTTAATGTGACTGACTATGAAATTTTAGTGCAGAAGGTGATTGGGATTATAAGAGATCATTAGAGCTTCTTCATCATGGTGTGTCTTCCATGTCATCATGATAGTATAGCATCATGCCATCATATGACAGTGCACATGTATGTCGTCATATGTTGCAGCATCTATCAATTTTCTATTAAGGGAGCTCATCAAGAGAGTGTAGTGATATGTCATTAACCATATGTAGCATGCATCAATTTGTTAGAGTACGGGCTAGGTCATCACAAGGATAGCTTCTTCATCAAGAGTCACTATGAGCATCATTAATAGCTTGAAATATTCATAAGGTTAGAGCAGCCTTAGCATCTTTATTAATGGCATCCTTAGCACCGGCTCATTGACATCACAAGAATATTTTCTATCACAAGCAATGCCATATTGACATCAATGACAACCTTGACCAAAAACGTTTTGATCAAAAATCAAATTGCAACATGGTCAGTGTGAAAAAATACTTGGTACCCGGTGATGTAGTGCTAGAATTTGTTGATAGCATGCACTACTGCTAGGAATTCCTTCTCAGTAATAGTATAGTTGATTTATATTGGAGTTAATTTCTTGCTGATGTAATAAATGGCATAAGGTTTCTTCTCCTCCATCTACCCCAGAAAAACACCCACAACCATGTCAGATGTGCCGTAGCAATATGAAATGGAAATTCCCGGTTTGATCCTCGTAAAATAGGTGTTGTTGTTACACAAATTTTCAACTTAAAAAAGGCCTTCTCACACTTCCCTGTCCACACAAATTCTGCATCTTTCATGAGTAATGAAAATAGAGGACACGAAATCTTTGAAAATTTCTCTATAAATTGCCTATAGTATCCTACATGTTCTAAAAAACTACTTACCTCTTTTGGGGTCTTAAAAGTTGGGATTTTTGAGATTACCTCAATTTTTGCAGGATCTACCTTGATTCCATTTGTTGAAATGAAATGTCCCAACATAATTCCCTCGGCCATCATCATGTGGCATTTTTCCATGCTCAGTGCAACATTAGTTTGTTCATAATGTTCCAACACTTTTTTGAATTTCTCTAATGTTGTCTCAAAGGCATCTCCATAGGGTGTAAAATCATCCATAAATATTTCAAGACAGTCATTCGAAAGATAAAAAAAAATACCCAATATTACCCTCTGAAAGGTTGCTAGTACATTATAGAGGCCAAAGGGAAGGACTCTATATGTAAAAGTACCCCATGGGAAAGTTAAGGTTGTCTTGTATTGGTCTTCTGGGGAAACATGTATTTGATTATAGCCACTAAACCCATCTTGAAATAAAAATAATTTATTTCTAGAAAGAGTGTCAAAGACATGATCAATGAATGGTAAAGGAAAACGTTCCTTTTGAGTGACGTTGTTAAGATATCTATAGTCAACATAGACTCTCCATTTGTCATTCTTTTTCGGAACTATTACAAGCGGAGACACCCACTGGCTATCAGAAATGGGGTAGATGAAATTAGCATTAAGGAGTTTCTACAATTCTTCTTTGACTATCTCCTCAAGTCCGGGGTTCATTCGGCGCTGAGGTTGTCTAACTAGTTTGCAGTCCTCTTTAAGGTAAATGTGGTGACTGCATAGGCTAGGATGGATTCCTTTCATATCTGTATAGTCCCATGCAAACTCATTTTTTCATTTCTGTAACAATTGTATCAACAATCTATTTTGTTCAGTAGTCAAGTTAGGATTGATGTTTAAACATTTCCTAGGTTCGATTTCAATGAGACTACTGATGGTATGCAGTGTTGTTTTCAAATTTTCAATAATTGCATAATCTACCTCATGTTCTTCTCCCAAATCTCTAATGGAGTCAACAGGGAGTGAATTACTAATAAAACCATTAATGATATCATCATTTGTTTCACCCTTAAATTATTTTGATTTTCCAAGCGTGAGAAGAGGTAGGGAAAGATCAGATCCAAGTGCAAATTCATCCCACCAGGGAGTACTTGAATCCATATGAGGTTTTTCTGGGGAATAAAGGTTCAGGTTTTGAGTGGCCTATCCATCTGAGATCATGATAGATTCAGACTTACATTTGATATATGCATCTGCAGCGGCTGACCACGGTCTCCCCAAGATTAAAGGATGAGCCCCCAGTTTGGATTTGGCTTGTAAAATGAGAAATTCAGCCAAATAGCTCTAGGAAGCCACGGTGATAACCACATATTCTATCATTACCTTGGGCTTGACACATGACCTATCTGCTAATTCAGTCACTATGGGTGTAGGTCTAAGTCCATGAAGTCCTAGAGAGATGAAGAGCTCTTTAGTCATGACATTAATTGTTTCCCCTAGATCAATCAAAGTATTGGTTATGGGATGATTGTCAATATGGACAGTCACTGTAGGGTTTCCCAGGACATTATATTTAGTCAACAAAGGCTAATAAATCATAAGATCAGATAATTTCCACATGACATGGATAGTAGCTAGGTATTTAGGTTTCCTTCCAGGTCTTTTGACGCATACATCACTCACTATTTTAGCATATATAGACACTTATTTAAGAGCTTGTAATAGTGGAATCCACACGAAAAAATTTTGCAACTCCTTGAAGAATTTGGATTCAGGTTGTGTTATTATCCCAGTTTCAATTAATCGTTGAGGGTATGGGGGGTTCTGAATGCTAGTAGTTGAGTTAGCTATCACAAATGTACTAGCATTACTCATATTTTTTGTTGTAGGAACATCAGCTCCTCCCAAGATGGCTGCTACAGATGTAACAGCTGGTGATGTATCAATTGTTACATGTGTAGCAGCAGCCTCAAAATCATCCATATCCTTCGTAGGTGATTCAGATTCTTCTGTAATAATGGGAGTATGTTCAGATCTAATTACTTTCCCTAGTCGAAGCCGAACCTCATTATGTCCAATAGGAGTAATAAGATAAGTATGGAGGGTAACCAGAGCATCCATGCTCTGGGATGTCTTATCATTTGGATTGGGGTTAGGTTTCATAGGAAATTGGGGTCGGACAGAAGGTATAGAAATTTGAATAGAAGGTAGTTGTAACTGCTATTGTTGCATTGGTATTGGAGGGGGTACTAGACGTTCGCCATTACTTCTCTAGTTCTGACCCCTAGGATTGGGTTTTGATGGGGGATATTGCATTGGTGGAGGAGATGGCCACTGGTTCCATGGTGAAGGGAATCTCGTTGAGAAAGGAGTAGGATACTACCATGGATTGTTGACTATTATAAACATTATTCCAAGGATAAAAAAAGGAAAAATCTGAAGGCATACTTGTAGGTCATGACTGCCATGGTCTCTTTGATTAGATGAAATAAGAAGATTGAACATCCTCGCTTGATTCTTGAAGTAACACCTTCAGTCTGGGAAACTTAGGACACTAATTCGTAGAGTGCACCAACTCATAGATGTTGCGCACGATGACACTATTCAGTCCACATTCTCTTTCCAAATGTTTATTTTTTCATTAGGGACAGAATATTGCTAAGGCTGCTTCAGCTTCTGCTTGTGCTTTCTTGAATTGTACCATAGTGATATGGGTAGAGAGAGTGCTAAGGAGGTTAGTTTTAAAATCCTCAAATAAGTTCTCGATCTCTACTCTGGTTACTCCTCCACTCGTGGACTTCTGTATTTGGAATGAAGGGTCCTGAACTGAAAGTCTCCCTTTGACTGATCCTCTTGAGCCATGCAAGCAAATATTCATTACCTCATCAAGCGTTTCTTGCGATATGTATGCTTTTCCAAATAGTTTTAGATGCTCTAGAAAATCATCTCTTATACCTCTTAAAAATATTGGCTTTGTAATTTCTGGATCTAAGTTACTGAACTTAGACCTCTATAAATTGTAGTGAAATTGCTCCATACAGTCTTCTAGGCTTTTCTCCTCCTTATGTGTAATTCTGAAAATCTCGTTCTTTAAGTCCTTGGTTCAACTGTAATCCTGATACTTAAAGAGGAAGGCCTCTCTCATGTCATTCTAGGTTCAAATCATGCCAAAACCCAGTCTCATTAACCATCTTAACATTTCTCCTTTCAAATGAGTAGGGAATAATTTCAGTTTCTAGGCATCTAAAGTGTATTCATAACCTCTACACAGCACATAAAATTCAAACATAAAGGTATCAGGCTCTTCAACATCCATCCCTTGAAAGGATGGTAGGGATGATAAAGGAATATTCTTCATAGGAGCCTCATCTACTACTATTGGGAATTCAAAAGTAACATAGCTATCTGTCTTGACATTCTTGTCCTCCATGGTTGGTTCTTCCTAATGGGATGAAATGAACTCGGAGTGTACTGGAGATTGAAAAATAAAAGGATCAGGCTACTCCAGGACCAGTTGTTTAACAACACTACCAGCATCCATTTGATGATCAGCTGAATGTTTTTCCTCAAGTCCTTGATGCTCCCCACTAGTCTCTTCGTGTCCTTCAATTCTCAGATCCTAATCAATGATTCTCCACTGTTGTTTTGAATCTAGAGTTTTGGTATCAGGAGAGGATATGCTATTCGAAGGATGGTAAGGTCTAGACATGAAAGACACTAATGGTCTAGGCTTTGATATGGTAGCTAAGTTCTGTGGTCCTGTCTTACTATTATCTCTGTATGACGTGGAATTTTCCTTTTCTGCCCTTGATATCAGATCTCCAAAGAATTTCTTTCTTCCCAAATCTGCACTCTCCTTTTCCTTCTTACAACTCGTCTTTCTCGTGGTCAGTAGAGTGGGGGGTGTTTGTAGATTTTGATGTTGTCCTAGTGGCATACATGGGAACTATGTGTATCAATCCATCCTCTAAGCACTTCAGTTTCTACAGTAGTGAGCCCGCCCAGGTTTTTTAGAGCAATGCGCAGGTTCTTACCTCTCGTCTTACTACCCAACGATTGTATAACTGAGGACACCCTAAAAAAACACCCAAAATTCAACTCCTAAGTGTCTAAGAAATACATTGGTGAGCCCACTCAATTTTTTTAGAGCGATGCGCACGTTCTTACCTCTCCTCTTACTGCCCACCAATTGTGTCACTGCAAACACTCTAAGAAAAAAAAATGATCAGAAACTCCCTCTCCTAAGTGTCCCAGCAAGAAATTGGTGAGCCCACTCAAGTTTTTTAGAGCATTGCGCAGGTTCTTACCTCTCGTCTTACTACCTGACAATTGTGTCGTTGGAGACACTCTAAGGAAAAAAACGTGGAAATTTCACTTCTACGAAACAAATATGATTGATTGGATCGTCACTAACATCCCCGACAACGGTGCCAAAATTTTGAGTTGTATTAATGACTTTTAAATGACTAAAAAATACACATTAATTATCAATCCAGTGACATCTTTTTATTCCAATGGAATTTGCATTATTTGTGTCGATACACCAACCAGAAGAAATTCCAAAGAAAAGAAATCGTTGCTTAAGTAAATGCTGGAAGTAAATCACTCATGGAGAAATAGAAGGATCTACAAGACTAGAATCGCACTTCAATTAATTTTTTCTAGCATGCCACACAACAAGTATCTAGATGGTGTCTCTAATATCATATGTGTAACAACATACAAAGTATTGAAATTGAAGTGGATATATTCATAGCTGAACAACAACAACAACACTCTAGTGATACATAAATTTAAATACAAATACAGAAACACAACTGATTTAATCACTACAATCCCTACTAAGAAGGAAGGCCCTTCCTCCCTGGCAGGGCATAGGTAGAGGAAGAAATTAATGAAAAATAAATCTAATAACGCATGTAACAACAATAACAAGATTATATGTATTAATCTGAGCACAATTATAGAGCCAAAATAATCTTGTTCTCCGCTAACCTTTCGACATCTAGGGCTGAGAACTATATAGTGGTTACATCTTAGAAAATCAAGGGATAGATTATTCATGAGAACCTTATGTTTATCATGCAGATCGAAATATAACACATATAGTTACAACCACTTCCTAATAAATTTCTGACTGGAAAGTTATAGATTACAATCAAAACTGTCCTTAGGCTGTTATCCAAAAATACAATGCTAAATAACTTCTACAACTATCATGATAGAACCACAGTTGTAGTGTAACAACTAAGGGATAGGTCAGCAACAGGTGTTCACGAGATCCAGTCAGTGGTACAACTATATCAGAAGTTCGCCAGCGAGTCTGTAATAGCAGAGTGTAACACCAGTTTGTCGGTGGGTCTATAACAATAAAGTGTAACAACATTTCTTCGTTGTAACAACACCCCATTAATTGCTCCTGTGGACCTCTTTCTCGAGATATTTGGTGCTATAAATGAAATCTATAAATACAACACAATACCATAGATCTTCTACAAACATTCATCCTTAATTAGTCATAAAAAGGCACGATATATCATAAAAATTGATGAATTGGCAGTGTAATAAATACAAGGTGAAATAGCACAAGTTACGATAGAAAGGTAGGAAAAAAGAGGAAAATATACTCCCATTGGTTATATTTATGAGGAAAAATAGGGAAAAAAAATGTAGGAAAAGTGTACAAATCTGGCACCCAACAGTATGCACAATATCCATATCCATGTGATCCAATTGATCTTCCTGCAGGATCCTATCATGTAAGTCTGTCCCATAGGAGTTCATAGCTGCTATGTGATTTACCTGAACCCTCTTGCTAAGAGCATATGCGACCCTATTCTCTTTTCCCTTGATGTAACTTATCTTGAAGTAAAATTCCCTGATCATGACCAACCATATATCTTGCCTAGTGTTCAGATTCAGTTGGTCAAAAAAGTACCTCAACCTAATGTGATCACTCATTAATACAAAGTGCCTACCAAGAATATAGTGCCTCCACATATTCAGTGCATAAATAATCATTGATAGCTCAAGATGATGTATCAGGTAGTTCCACTTGTGCTCATTTAGTTTTAACGACTCATAGCATACGACCTGTCCATCCTACAGAAGGAGTGCACCAAGTCCTCTCTTGCAAAAAAATTTAGACACTACAAAATCCTTGTCCAGATCTGCAATATTTAACACTGAAGAATTTTTCGACAACTGCTTAATTTTCTCAAAGCTAGCCTCAAAATCCTCTGTCGAATCAAACTTCTTAAATTTCCTATGAAATGATGTAATGGGATAAGAAATTTGTGAGAACTTCCTGACGAACCTTTTGTATTAATGTGCCAATCCCATGAATGGTCTCACCTCATCTACATTATTAAGAGCTACCCATTCCATGATGGCTCTTATCATTTCTAGATCTACTTCACTTCCCTCCTTGGAGACAACATGTCCCAAGTAGTGTACCTTAGTGTGGAAGAAACTGCATTTTCTGAGCTTAGCATACAACTCATGCTCAGTCAACAACATCAATACAATTTCCAAATTCTCGGTATGTTCTTCCTCACTTTTAGAATACACCAATCTGTCATCAATAAACACATTCATAATTGTGTCCAAATAAGGAAACAACACATTGTTCATCAAACACTTAAACGTAGTTGGGGCATTAGTTACACAGAATGGAACTATAAAAAACTCATATTTCTTGTACTTGGTATTGAATGCGGTCTTCTATATGTCCTGCTCTTTCATGTATACCTCATGATATCCCGATCTCAAGTCAATCTTAGAGAACACTACTACTCGCTTCAGTTGATCAAACAAATAATGGATC
The DNA here is from genome assembly GCA_034641835.2 of Pinus albicaulis. Classification (NCBI taxonomy): domain Eukaryota; kingdom Viridiplantae; phylum Streptophyta; class Pinopsida; order Pinales; family Pinaceae; genus Pinus; species Pinus albicaulis. The sequence goes on from CM076581.1 coordinate 1,377,285,598, forward strand.
CTTGGTAATGGGTACATGTTCTTGATGGTCACTTTTTTCAGCTACCTGTAGTCAATGCACAATATGACAGTGCCATATTTCTTCTTCACTAACAACACCGGTGCATCGCATGGTGTTACACTTGGTGTAATGTACCCTTTTTCAAGCATCTCATTCAACTTCAACTTTAGTTCTACAAACTTAGGTGTGCTCATCCTGTAAGGTGCCTTTGATACCGGAGCTACCCCTGGCATCAACTCAATACAAAATTCTACTTCCTTGTGCGGTGGAAACTCTGAAGTATATGCTGGAAACACATCCTGAAATTGTTGTAATATTGCATACCTATTCAAAATATCTACATCCTCAACTTCCTTACCTTTTCCACTTGGGATATGAACTGAAAATATTACACACCCTTTCCTACAACTCTACTTCACCTACATGGTTGTCACCATCCTAACTTATGTTGGTTTCGTCTGTCGTGTATGACTCGTGGTTCCTCATTGTCATCCAAGCATTCAATAGATTTGTTGCAACAGTCTACCTTGGTCCTATGAATATGTAACCAATCCATACCTAATAGAATATCATATGATCCCAAATGCAATATGTTCAAGCCTGTTGTTGTACGCATACCATTTAACTCAAATGCACAAGATCCTACCCAATGGTGAACTCTTTTCTTTGTACTTGTGGCCAACTGCACTAACCAAGATTATGCATGCATTTCCTTACTCAAACCACCCTCATCCACCACGTCAGGATTAATATAACTATATTTATATCCAAGGTAAATAAAAATAGAAACAACTTGATCACAAGGCTTATCGTCCATCTAAATGACAGAAACCTAATGATCCTCCTGCCTATTGTCCACAGGTGCATAAATCTGAGGAATTCTATGGCCAACATCTCCCACTGTCTGCGCCTCCTACGCACTATATATTTGTGTCATACCACCATGATATTTTGGAAAATCTCTCCTACAATGATATTTTCCACAAGTCCAACACTATATAGGCTTCCAACCTTCATCCTTATTCTTCTCCTCAGATCGAAATCATTGTCCTCTACCAGATGTATTGAAACTATTAGGTGGGGAAACATTCTCCTTGTTACCTACATATGCAAGCCTTACTCGCTTCTTGTCCCATTTTCCTTACTCTTATCATTGCCTATCCAATATGGTTTTTCTTCAGTTTTTTGCTTTGATTTCTCATAAAAATGTTTGAGTTTCCAGATGGCCTCCTCCAATGATCTAGGCTCATCAAACTCATTCTGATATCTGAATGTAATTGATAGCCCACTAATAAATATTTGAACCTTGGCCTTCTCCTCCTTGAGGTAATACATATATCTCAGTAACTCTAGTAATCTGCTAGTATACTCCTCATCTCTCATGGAATCCATCCTCAGCCCATAAAACTCCTTTTCCCTGTCATCGTAGTATCTCTCTGATAGATACTTCTTCCAGAATAACCTTTCAAACTCACTCCAAGTTAAATCCTTAGAAATATCTCTAAAGTTATTCACATATTCCCACCAAATGTCTGCTCTACCTATGATGTTGCATGTAGCTATCCGAGCTTTCATTTTTTTCGAGTAATCATGTAATCTGAAAAAGTTGTTCATGTGAAGCAAACATGCCTCTGCACCCTATGTTTTCTTCATATCTCTGTCAAATGTAGGTGGTTTTTTATTTTTAAACTCATATGAAAAATATCTCGTGTCATTCCTCCTGTAAAGATGATAATGATGATGATAAGGATGCCTATTAGAAAAAGAACTAGAATGATACTGTGTCTGTCACCCCTCCTATACAGAGTGTCCAACAATCTACCATCTCTAACCATGTCATCTCTATCTGACCTGTGACCATCGGGAGACCTATTTTCATATGCTCCATTGGTCCCATCATGTTGCACATAGATAATCCTAAGTGGCCCCTGTTCTTGCAACTCTGAAAAAATTTGAAGGATAGATGCATTAACCTCTGCTTTCTTTTCCCGTGCCTGTATGAGTCTATCATTGTCTTCTTTGCAACTCCTTATTTCTTCCTTTAAAATTCTCAGTGGATCGGAAAAATCAAATGAATTTCCAACACCATCTTGCTCATATGACTCATAGGGAGAATCTATGTATTCTACCATTCTACTATTCATCTTTGATTTCTTCCTGCAATGTAAAATATTTAAGCTGAATCAAATCATAAATCAACCAACATACCTTAGTGTATTTTTTGGAGGATACATGATGCAAGATCAACCAATCAACGAAATACATATATATAAATAATCACAACAGAAATTAGACTCATAATACATGGTATATTTGCGTATAAACATAACTTTAGTTTGATCCCATTCATCGATGCATAATCATACCAAATACACACCATGACCTAATGCATGACAACCTCAACCATACCAACGCAACCTTGACCACATGCACATGTTGACATGTATAACCAAACATGAACGACTAATGCATGATCAACATATATCATTGTGCAAGTAATAATATATGGACACAACACAATAATGACCAATATATGACCTATCATACACAAGCACTTCATATTCAACATGTAACAATATGTAATAAAGTGTGCACGCACAATACACAAGCATGAACAACACACAATATGTAATATACTCATGAAAACATGTTTGCAACAACACCATCATCGCATCCATGGTGACACTAATGCCACCATGAAAACCACAACATGGATGCAAAAAAAAAAAAACCATAGTTATGAGAAACACATATGCAACCAACAGAGAATCACGACCAACACAACACCTATCCAGTTCAAGGGTTGAACCATGCTCTGATACCACTTTGTAACATCCTCCTCCCACATCTACCCAAGTAACCAACCAAGTGAGGTAAAAATGAGATGAAATGCTACTAATATGAGACTCAACCTCCTAGGTGACCTTAAGGAAGTGGAACAAACAGAAACATGAGAAACAAACCTTGTACATCATCAATGACACCCCCAAGAGCTAGATCAAAATTTAAGGCCTCTTACCCCTGGTTCCACTAAGCTTTTCACATATTTGATCCATAGCCACAATCATAAAATTGCATGCCAATGGTCAAGAAGATATAACCACAAGAATAAAATTGCATGCCAATGACCAGAGCCCCAAATGATCAGTTCTGTAATATTCCCAAATTTTCCGCAAGATAATCGGAATATTAGAGTTCTTAATTTTCATAATTAATTAAGTAAATAAAAGGGTGGAGGGACCCATAAACCCCATTAGATGAATAAATTCCACTTCTATCATGTGAATGTGGGTTATTAGGTAGTGGATCAGCATTATGGAGTAGTGGAGAAGCTCCTTAATTAAGGAAGAATGGATATCATGCAGCATTAATGATAAGATCATGGAGATGATGGAGAGACAACGTAGTCTTAATGGAGAATAGTGGCCACATGTGCAACGTAGTTATGAGGTGGGCCAAGGCTAGGGAAGGCTCACAACCATATAAGGAAGGTGATTTCATCAAAGAAAATTAGTTTTGAATTTGATATTGTATTTTTGTTTGACATTCTTTGCACGCTTTAGGTGTTTAGCTAAGTCTGTTGTGTTGTTTAGCAGATGGGTATTCCCAACAGGGAATCAAACCCTCATCCTTAGTGGACTTCAAGTTCCCACTAAGGATAGGTAACTTGATCATAATTTCCACTATTCGGCATTTGGCCAAGCCTTAGGCATTATTCCCAGCACAGTCTCCTTCAGGGTTGTGTTGTGTTGCAGGGTTGCAGTAGTGGAGGGTTGAGAAACCCAACTTCTATGCTTGCTTTCTAGTGGAGGGATAAGCCCTTCATCTAAGAGGCTAGTAAAGAAGTGCTTAGAGCCTCATTCCACCATCTGGCATTAGGCCAAGTAGCAACATTCACACACAGTGCAATCTTCTCTAGAAACTGCGTTATTTTGTAGTGCATTTGCAGTGGGAGGTCAAGTACACATGTTCTTGACCCTATTTTCCAGTGAGTAGACCAAATCCTCATATATTGAGTTGATTGGGTGTTGTTATAGCCGAAAAATCATTCTTTCAGCCCCATATTATTAGTTTTCTTCAGGGAGTGTGTAACTCAGGCAACAGGGGTGTAGTGTGGAACCCAAAAAGGGACAAAAATCCCAAGTTAAAATCTGGCCAAACCATTTTTGGGTTTTCCTGGGTTTTTTGAGTGGAATCCATGGTTAGGATCTCGTATCATTCAGAGCAATCCATCAGGCTTTCGCACATAGATCATCTTCATAATATCAATAGTTTCCAACAACAACAATAGTAGAAACACACATTTCCAGTGCTTGGTTCTTTGATGTATTTCAGCCATATTGTGGCTTGAGTGCATTCCTTTTGGAGCACTGTGTATTTTAATTTTTTGTTGATGTATAATGATATGGCTTAGCTTTTTTCTGATAATGTTTTAATGTCTTGATGTTATATTCCAACATTTCCAACATTTTACAGTTTTGTTCTTACATTCTAGTTATTACCTAGATTGAAATGTTACAAATGTTCTATATTCCCGTCTTTTCCATTTTGGAATATTACAGTGGTATTAGAGCATGATCTTTGGTTCAAATTGTGGGTATTTTAGTACATCAGAAGAAAAAGAAGAAGTCTACAATGATGGAGGATTGGAGTTCTTCCACTCTTTTCTTTAGATCCATGCAATATCTATCCAGGAGGTCAAGAAAATAAAGAGATAAAGGCAAAACGAGGATCCAAGAAGTAGATTTGATGAGAAAGGTCCCAACACTTCCTATCAACAGAAGAAGAAACTAGACGAGCAAGGAGCTTCACATTATTCCACTAGATCCACTTTCTTTGATAAGAAAGAGGACTAGTCTGAATGTGAGGAAGACTTGGGGCATGATACCCTAAGTAAATATTTTTCTGAGTACAAAGCACAACCCAGAGCTTTGGAGGAGAATCTCTCTCTCCAAAATTTATTGCAGCTCAAAGAAGAAAGAAGATCCAAAAGCAGCAATAGAAGAAAGATGCATAGATTTTTCGTGCATATATTTGATTGATCTTCCACCAGCACATTGAGGGCTTGGAGGAAATATTTAACTACATTATTTTTGAAATATCCCATATCAAAAAGAGAGGTTGTGGAGTTTGCAGCGCTGCACCTAGAAGGTGAAGCTAGTGACTGGTGGTTCAGTCATTTGTCACACATGAAAGTATCTCCTTATGTAGATTTTATTCTAAGACTAAAGAAGAAGTTTGGTAGAAAGAAACTGGATACATCTCACATAGAGACATCTCCCATCATTGAGGAGATAGTACACGAAGATCCAAAATAATCTTTCCTCATAATCACTCAGGAGGAGGATCCTCTACCACCACCATCATATGCAACACTACTTGCATCAAGAGGAAGAGCACTTGCATCTTTGAAAGATGTTCTTAAGCTCTTGACATTTGGAGCTACATACATGATCCATGAGATGCATGAGGAGGAGGCAGATACCATTGCTGGTACAATAGAAGAGAATCCATCATCAATACCAGTAGTTGGAGAGACCATTCCACCGGTGGAAGGAAATCTTGTAGTTGTGCAAGAAGTTTCCAATGTTCAACTTATGCAAGGTTTGCACATACTTTCATTTCATGTTATTTCAATACCTCATATTAATATTTGTGAGACCATGCAATTTGTAATGTCCCTTTTTCAGGAACTTGCTGCTCAATTGGGAACATCTTAGATGTTCCATTTTTCCTTCTTCAGTGAGACACTGCAAGACCATTTCAGAGATTGAATGATGGAGCATTTATAGTATATTACTCCTTCTAAATAATGGATAAATCCTAAGGCTATCTGGCCCTTCTTAGACTCTGTCTATGGATATGCAATATTCCACCTCGGGAATTTCTACGACAAGGTCGTTGAGGACGTTGTATAAGGAAGTTGTTGAATAAATAAGGTAAAAAAGTGCTGGGATGCCCTAGAAAAACTCTAATAGAACTCCCTTGTAGAAAATGAGCTCAAAGAAATAACTCTAGATGGGTTATTCAGATCTCCCCAATCCAGGTGTCTAAAACAATGCTCAATGAGAGAGCTTACAGCAATATATGAACATGAACATGAACTCTACAACTCTGAATACATAATGAGAGGGAAATGCTACAGCCATCATTATATTATGATATATCAGCAAGAATATACAAGAAATAGTTGAGGGACAAGCCACTCAAACTCTAAGAGCAAACCTCCAATGAATAAACAATGTATTGCCAGAGTAGCTGCAGCTACACAAAAATGCCGAGAAACCATAACTACGCAGTATATATGAGAAATGCAGCTATTGAATACATAAAAAATGATGATAGAGCTGAAGGAATACAAATAAATTCCCATACATGAGAAAATGGGCTGAATATAGGATTTCTAGCCAATCTCAGGGAGATTGCTAGAAATGCTGGACAAAATACAATAGTGACAAATAAGTTGTCACTACAGCTGGAACCAATGAGAATGAGTTTGTGGCTGGTCCAAAATAATGATGCCCTCCTCTGATTAGAATCCTAAAAGGAAAAGGGGATGATCCCCTTTCACTCAAAGCACTCCTCCTGATGAGCACAAGAACCCCAAACAACACTGCCCTCATGGAATAACGTAGTTTTTCCAAGTGACTGTGCAGTGGGAGTTGGTGAATGAGTGGCATAATGCCATAGATCTGATATGAAGTCCAAGATCTCTTTCTACAGCTCCTCCAAAGAAGAAATCCATCCTCCTCTGAAAATGAAAGTAGGGGAGAACTCAATGAGTTCCTCTGCTGCTACCCCAGCTACACATCAACCTGCTACAGGAATAACACTGTAACTGAAGGAGTAAGCTTGGCCAAATTTCGGAATGAGGAAATGCAGCTCATATCCTCTCCTCCCATGAGGAAGAGGTGGGGGATCCCCACCAGGAACACCCCCAGTGCTCAAGAGCACTGCAATCCTCCTAAACAGCCCGGATATGCAAGTCCTTGGTCTCACCACGAAATGCCAGAATCAAAGAATAAATCAAATGAGCTGATCCTTCGTTCTTATAAATTAATCGAACTCTCTTTCACCATAGGACCCACAATTAGGGTTTTCATTCACTTTTGAATGCTTTCCCTCCAAAAGCTACATTGTCTTCTCAAGCAAGCTAACCCTCTAAGGCAGTGTTGTTGACTTGGTCAAAATGGCCAACTCAAGGTGACCCTCATCATGTTCACACCATTAGGTGTTTATTTCAGCTGCTTAATTACTCCTCCTTTCACACAAGGAGTGTTATTCTCCATAAAAAGGGGTTAAGTGGTCTCCTTACCCATTTTTATTTAACAAAAAATAAAAATATGCCACTATAATGTCCATTTTAGCTTGAGGCTAAAAATTGGGACATTACACCATCAGGGCAAGTGCATAACCAAGGATTAGAGCACCTTGCTGATTTGGAGTAGCGAATTATGACTGCATAGAGGACCCTTGAATTGATCAAGGAGAAGATGTATTGCTATCCATTTTTTTATGGCTGAGCTATGCCTAACACTTTGTGTTGAAGTGTGGAGTGGAAGAAGATGGGATGAGAAAAATCCAATTCAATATAGTGTCAAACTTTGAGTTTAGCAGTTTATGTAAGCACGAGACATCACGTGTATCACATTGCAGATCTATAATGTTGTCACTTAGCAACAATGATGATGAGAGGGCCCCATTATTATTGGAGAATTCTAAAGGTAGCTTCACTCATGATGCACTGGAGGGGCATATGATAGAGGGTAGAGATCTTATGATGGTGAGAATTACCCATTATCAAGATGAAGTTTCTTTGATAAGCATCTCACAGCTCAAATAAAAGGTTCTACCTACAACATGCATGGAGCCTTATGGGTTCACATGGGTGAATGATGAGAGGATCTCATGGAGAGACCTCATTGTAGATGCACTTCAACATTTCATGGAGTGCAAAGCTATTCAGTTGGAGGATGTTGGTATTATAAATTGGGAGGATACCAAGTTTGATCTTGGGATGATTCATCATCCACATTGGGATGAATGGATGTGGATGAGGATCAGGAGGTTCCCTACCTCCTTGCAGATCTATGATACTGGGCAGTAAGAAGGATGGATGCACTGGTTACTTTTGGGTGAGTATGGATACTAACCAACACCTCACATTTCCAGGATCCATGCCATACATATCACTGATGAAATGCAGCAGCAGGAGGCATGGTTGCGTTGGTCATTGATGAGAAATTTTGGACATCTCATGATATATCTTATGTCCATGTATTTGCTATTGTTTGGGATATGTCTCATGCATTTACATGTATTTCTGTTTGGGATATATCTCATGTTTATGTATGTATTTGGGCTTGGAAGGAAGCATAACTTTCACATGATGTGGCATAGAGGAGCTTATTTTTATTGTCCTGATGAGACATTTTACATTTCCAATAGTATGTTGTTGCTCCATGACTTGCATCATGATTATGTAAGGAGGCAGCAAGAATCCTTATTTCTTTGGTTACTCTTGGGAGAGTATGGGCTGATTTTACCCCATACATTACATGACGATGATAGAGGATGCAAACAGGAGGCCTTACAGCATTTGCTTCTGTTGGGAGCTTATGAGCATTGTACATGGTATGATGATGATGTGATGGGGAAACAAGATTCATTACTACGGTGGCTTCTCTTGAGAGTGTATGGCCACTACATTTGGTACAATGATGATGTGGTATGGCAACAAGAGGCATTGTTGCGGTGGATTCTTTTGAGGTAGTATGGCTCTCTTACTTGTTTTCATGATGATCTAGCATGGAAGCAGAAGGCTTTGTTGTGGTGGTTGTTATTGGGAGAATATGGTTTGAAATTGTTCACGTTCATCTGTATGTCTCTACTTCTTGCTTTTCACTATGTTGATGCTATGTTTGCTTCCTACATGGCCAACAGGGCTAATGATGAGAGCATTGATAGATGCAATCTACTCTATGTATTATGGGTTGAAGAGATAGTTCATGAGTTGGGACGTTCCACTTTGGGAAGATACCACTTCATTTTATGTATCTCATGTGTGGAGGAGATCTCTGGTCATCATATGGTTTCCACTTGGAGATTCATTGATGAGGATGGGTATCTAACTTTTCAGTTGGAGGCCATTCCAGACATTCTAGAGAGGCAGCTTTGGAGCTAGACATGCATGACACATTGTGATAGATGGGAAGGCCTTCCATATGAGGATTCCATTTGGAGGGAGGATTTTTTCTGTAGAATCCACTTTTGTAGTTGCTTTAGGACAAGAAAAATTTTGCCAGGGAGGACTGTAATATTCCCAATTTTTCCGCAAGATAATTTGAATATTAGAGTTCTTAATTTTCATAATTAATTAAGTAAATAAAAGGGTGGAGGGACCCAAAAAATCATTAGATGAGTAAATTCCACTTCTATTGTGTGAATGTCGGTTAGTAGGTAGTGGATCAGCATTATGGAGTAGTGGAGCAGCTCCTTAATTAAGGAACAATGGAGATCATGCAACATTAATGATAAGGTCATGGAGAGACAGCGCAATCTTCATGGAGACTAGTGGCCACCTGTGCATCGCATTTCTGAGGAGGGCCAATGCTAGGAAAGGTTCACAACCATTTAATGAAGGTGATGGTAACAAACCAAACCGGTTTTGAATTTGATATTGTATTTTCGTTTGACGTTCTTTGCACGCTTCAACTATTTAGCTAAGCTTGTTGTGTTGTTCAGCACACAGGTGTTCCCAAGTGGGAATCCTACCCTCATCCTCGGGGGACTTCAAGTGCCCACTCAAGAGAGGTATATTGAGCATAATTTCCACTATCCAGCATTTTTCCAAGCTTTAGCCATTATTCCCAGCACAGTCTCCTTTAGGATTGCATTGCATTGAAGGGTTGCAGCAGTGGAGGGTTGAGAAACCCAACTTCTGAGCTTGTTTTCCAGTGGAGGGAGAAGCCCTTCATCTGGAAGGCTAGTAAGGAAATTCCTAGAGCTTCATTCCACCATCTGACATCAGGCTAAGCAACAACGTTCACCCACAGTGTAGTCTCCTCTAGAAACTGCATTATTTTGCAGTGGGAGGTCAAGTACCCAAGTTCTTGATCCTATTTTCCAGTGAGGGGACCAGTCCCTCATCTATTCAGTTGATTGGGTGTTATTGTAGCTAATAGATCATTCTTTCAACCCCATATCAGAAATCGTCTTGAGGGAGTTCATAACTTAGCTAGTAGGGGTGCAGTGTGCAACCTAAAAAGGGCCGAAATCCAAAGTTACAATCTGGCCAAACCATTTATGGGTTTTTCTGGGGTTTTCGATTAGAATCTATGGTTAAAATCATGGATCATTCTGATCACTTCATTAGCCTCTCCCACATAGATCTTATTCATAATAGCAGTAGTTTCCAGCAGCAGTAGTAGTAGCAACACACATGTCCAGTGCTTGGTTCTTTGGTGTATTTCAGCCATCTTGTGGCTTGAGTGCATTCCTTTTGGAGCACTATGTATTTTCATTTGCTTTTGATGTAGAATGATATGGCTTAGTTGTTTTCTTCTAATTTTTTAATGTCTTGATGTTATATTACAAAATTTCCAACATTTTATAGTTTTTTGCTTACATTCTGATTATTGCCTAGATTGAAAAGTTACAAATGTTCTATATTCCCATATTTTCCATTTTGGAATATTACAAGTTCTATGCCTACGGCTCCAGGTTTTGAGAAACCTTTTCAAACCCAGAGCCCAGTTCACTGCACAGAACTTCATGAAAATTTTAGACATGATATATAACAACAGTGAAATGATGTAGAAGTAGGCATATCATTAAGGACTCGAGTAGACCCCTCCTAGTAATGAAATGATTTTTTTCAAACACGTAAGAAACATTGAATGTATAGGTATAAACAACAAATTTATGCATAGGGGTCTCATATTTATCTGAGAATCACTAGGGGTAATTTCTCCCCTAAATCATTTTCTGCAATAGATATGCTATGCATTCATTTAAATGTAAAAACATGGATACATCCATACATCATCATGGATCAATTACTGCTTATAAACAACAAAATAACCAAAAAAATACAAGTGATACAACAACAATAAAATCCATACATAAACCATTACAATTTCATACCAAATACCAAAGGAATGAGATCTTCATTATTGAATGTAAAAAAAAACCAGAGATGGGACTTCCACATTCCACCCAACCATATATTGGTTGAGCCAAGTCTTAGTTCATCCAATCACTCTCGTGCCATATTCCAAGAATGAATGTGGCATCTCATCAATCACATCAACCATAATCAATTGACGGCTTCTAGAGGCGAAATAACCTCAACCCTCAAAAAGTGATTCCACATCACGGTCGGACATCACAACCATCATGGATTGGTCTCTATCCGAGTTGTCCCACGTCTCCATAGTGTTTATTCCAACAAGGGCTTCTAGGATTAGCAACTCAACCCCACTCTTGCAAGGCTTCTAGAGTATTTTTCTAGGCAGGGCTTACAGGACTAGTAACTCAACCCACCTAGGGGTTCGAGAGCATTTTTCCAGCCAAGGCTCCTAGGACTAGTAACTCAACCCACAATTGTCTTTCGGGTTTCCAAAGTGTTTTTCCAACCAAGGATTCCAGGAACTAATAACTCAATCCAAAGATAAAGGAAACATAAGAACCAGCCAGAAAATAATTAATGGAAATAAACCCACAACACCATGGCCATGCAGAAAATGGAAAGGCTAGGTAAATCCACATGCATACACCATGCATGCCAAAACCAGTGAGAAAACCATGCATGCAACTCGGTACCTGCAATCAAAACTAGTTGTGGCTGGTCATCGTAATGTCCACTTGTGCTCTTCTTTTCTTCCTTTTCCTTCTTGCTCCAAATCACCAAGCCAAGAGTATAAGAGAGAGAGAGAGAGAGCATAACAAGAGAGCTCCAAAAATGGACTGACCAAAAGTACCAATCGATCCTCATAAGAAGTTTTATAGAAGAGGTCATTATTTTCTTCATTTTCCACTATTTTCCTTCATGTTCCTCCACACATGAAATATGTGACCTTTCATCTCCCTTTTCTCCTAATTTCCATTATTTTCATAGATAAATGTGCCAAAAATATGTTTTTCCTCTTTAATCCCTCATCCATAGCCTTTTCCAATTTCCTTATCCATAAAAAACCATTTCCACGCCCGCAATAGGATGTTTTTTCCAACATCAGCTTAGAAGAAGTGTCCCATCAACCATGGTTATTATTTTAACTTTATTACACGAAATTTTTCATCAAGGTTGTTAAACTGGGTATCTCACCCTCTCAGTTAGTTACATATTGCAAATTAGGAGTGGCACTTTGAGAGGCCTTTGGCTCAAATTCACTATGGATTTGATGCATAGGGCCTTTCAGTTAAGCAAAAGGAATTGGGCAGGGTATGGTATTGACAAACCACTGGTGAAGTCATCGCTAAATGCGTCACTGTTGAGCACCATTATTCATCATGAAATGGGGAACGCCTGAGAACTGCACATTTCATGGCTTACACTAGGTGGAGGTGACGTCTCCTATGGATGTTTCAAAGCAAAAAATGCTAGTATGATCAGGAATTTTCCTCTCACTTATGCCATCAATAGGCATAAGAGTCACAGTCTCCACATGAATCAGTTAGAGACAAAGCCTTCTAGTCTATGCTGAACCAGTAAACATTCAGGGTTCATGGTCAAAGGACAATATAGTATTTGTGGTGTTATCACTAAGTTGATACAGATGGGTTGCTCCACTAGAAAGCCTAGAGTAACTCTTTCAAACCAACTTCTGAATAAAAATTAGGCTTATCAGCCTGAGAGGGCTCTCTCAAAGGTAAATATGATTTGTTCAAATGTGATTCAATCACATGGCTAACTCTATAATAGTATCTTGAATGTCTTTGTATGCAGGTTAAAAAATTATAAGTTTTACTACCATTGCGATTATTGATTCAGTGCTAAGAAATTCAGTGACATGGTTCTCCTTATGGAAGATGAGGCATGTAGATGTTTTAAAGAAAGCACAACACACACCGATATTCAATAGCTTAATGCTTAAAGGAAGTTAGATAATGATGTACATGAATTATGAGTAATGGAACATTAAAATACTGAAAGAAAAGTAGCAAGATACATAGGACAAATGCTCAGGTAAACATCATATGAATCTAAGGTGAATAAGGAAGCCCACATCCACTGTATATTACTGATAAGAAAAAAATTAAAATAGTAGTAGTGTAAAATTACATCCTCCAACCCTCTATTGTTCGAAATCCTACTTAATAATAGGCCTTAGTCATTTTACATTGGATCTGCCTACATGGCTAGATCATTGAACAACTTTTCATGCCACCTATCTTAACAAGAAGCAAAATACATGGGAACTAAATGGACACCTATTCACTTTATGACTTAGAGACCTACTAGGACTCTTCCACTTATTTATTACATCCATTAACTGAAAATATTTCATATTTACATCGAATATGGTTATGTTCTTAAGTGACACTAACCATGATTGGAACATTAATGCTCCTACTAAATTAGGAAACTAGCCATCCTATTTTTAAGGAATTGGTGTCATGATAATGGTTGATTGTCTTCATGCTAATCTGGTGAACTAGATAGCCTTGTCGAAGACCAAACCTCCAATGAAACATCAAAACCCAGAAATTTGTACGAAAATTTGCTCACTGCAGAAATAGGGGAATCAAGGGAATTTCGTAGTAAAATTTTGTAGCAAATTTACTTCACCCATATATGCCACTTGTTAGCCCTCTTTGCTGATTTTGAGTTGTTCGTTGAATCAAATAAGCTAAATACAATTTTTTTCCCTCCTTGATTTTTACCATAGCTGTGATCTTAAGAAGTAATTCACCTACAATGATTTCGTAGAAAAATTTCGGCTTAAAGCCTCAGATTCGTTATGAAAATGCCTAGTTGGAAGAAAAATAAAAAAATTTCCTTCTTCTTAAAATTTTTTCTTATGGATCTGCAAATGTTGATTCTGAACGATGCAAAAAATGTCAAAAAAGTAATTTGTCTACTCTTCAAGCTTTGGAAGCTTCTCCTTTGGCAGTAGGAACTTGAATACCTTCAGGTTCATTTACGCCTGTGATTTTGAGGCCCTTTATCTTTAACTCTGTCTGTATCATCTCTATTTTCTCTTCTAGCTCTTTGACCTCACCTTTGAGTTTCTTCCTTTCAGCTTGTAACCACAAATTTCTCTTTCTAGTGTGCTTCATTTCCCTTCTTAAAGGAAGTGTCTTTTTCAAAAATTACTTGGCATTGGTCAATGACTCATCATACAGATTTAGTTGCTCATTGACCTTTCCCTTTATGTATTCCATCAGCTTCCTATCTACATTGGATTCTTGCAACTCCAATTTGGTCTCAATAACCTCTTCTCTAGCCTCTCCTAATTGCCCTTTTAACATCTGCACTTCAGTTTTCTCAACCATTTTCTCTTTACCCTTCCTTTACACAATGATTTCCTCTACTTCTGGAGACAAATAAATGATATCTTCTATGATAGGATTCTTGCCTTTGTTATTAATCTCTGTATTTTTACTTTCCATAATACATTTGGCAAGTTGTAGTCTAGTGAGTGGTTTCCTTGGCTGAAATATGAAACCTGCATCTTATCCTACAAAATCAATATTTTTATCAGTCATACCTTTATTTTTCTTCTTTTCACCTTTAATATCTTCAACTCTAACCATTGGAGTCTCCTCAATGTCTATAGCTTGAAGAATATCTTCAAGGTTTCCTTTCTCAATTTTTTCACTTTTGGTTATCCTTCCATGGATTTTCTTGTTGATTTGTTTGTTGATTGTAGTTGTAGGCTATGGAGTTTTTTTCTCTTGTGCGGGCTCTATTTCAATATCCATTGGATCTATAATGGGATCCATTTCCTCCTCATTCACACCCTCTATATCAGCTAAAAGTTTTTCATTCTTGTTTGAAGGAGTGTATTTTGACTTTGGAGTTTTCTTGGGTGTTACTGAATCAGCCTCATAACCACTAAGAAAAATAAAGGTATCCTACTCTTTGTTTAGAGACTCCTCCAGCACCACGAGTTCAACAAAACCATGGTGGAAGATTGAGGTCTCACTGTTTTCTGGTCTGGCTTGAACCTTGTCTGACATCTTCCCTAATCTCCTAAACAAGGAAAAAGAAAGATCTAGAGACTGCTTACCAGTAAAGTTCAAAAAGAGCCTGAAATTGTAAAGGTAGACCATATAAAATCTCCCCTCACAAGTAAAGTACTTTTGAATTTAAAAAAAACAATTTGGAATACTTATATTTGATGTAGCTCCTTCGAATTCCGGAATTCATATTTGCTCGAATCTGCTCTACTTTAATAAATTCATCATAGTTTTGCATCTTAAACTTAGTGGCATTAAACCACTCTTCACCTTATCTTGGTATCTCCATGGCTGCAACAATTGTCTCTGGTGACACTACAAAACTTAGCACTCCAACCTTCGAAGTTGTACGTATGAAATTTACTACAAAATATTTGTATATCTGGGAATGAAAACCTTGTAGTTTTTGGCATAAGTTTAGGCATCCAATGTTGCTGAAATCTTCTACAAAGATGGGGTCTTCATTGATTAGCTTAAGATCCATAGGCTCATATCTTACATAGGAACCTCATTTTTTTGTTTTCTTCTTCATGGCCATATTCCTTTATAACCTCACTGCCTTCTTGAAATTGTGACATCTGCATGGAAAAATATTGAACATCAAGATTCTTGCAGTGGGGTTGGACTCTTCAAGGATCATAATCAACTGATGGATGCAAAGATCGAAGGTAGGATGACATAGGGGTTCTTTGGAGGTGATTTTAAAAAAGGTGAAATTCGAATATGGGAGGGATAATGACAAATGGGAGAAGTGAAGTGTATTGATGGATGGAACATATGATTACGCATGCCTAGATGACTGTAATAACCGATCATGTGACCTCACATTCAACCTAAACCTTTAAAAACTTGACAGCTCATCATCCCCTTGATTGGTGCAGAAAAACATGATTTTGCAGCGTTTTCAATTATAAACCTGGCAGATTCGCTACAGACTGGTCGGGTGAGTTGGTAGCGAAAACAGCCTCTTGGCTGTTATATTTGCTGCAGACATGGGAAAAATCAAACAGGTGGCTAATACCTCAATATAAACCAATGCATATATACATTTAGGATATTTTGATGGATTTGAATCTAATGACCTGACCAATGGACTATTCTGGATTTAGGATAATGACTATTTCATGAGTTTTAATCAATTTCATGAGCCAATTTTATGAGACAAAATAAATCTAGGCTAATGACCCGATCAATCAAAAATTGAAATTTTATGTGTGATAACCCGTGGGTGCATGTTTTTTTCTCATCAGGCGATGTAAGGAATTCTATCAACGGGAAATCCAATCATTGTCCCTCCTTTCAATTGTTTGATTTTGTTCTTAAGCATTGCTCCATATATATGATAATATTCTAGGGGAAGGGCAATGGTTCAAGCCATTTTTTAGTTTTTGGCAAGTTTTTCTCAGTCCTGAGCTTTGTTCTTAGTGAAATTTTCGTTAATCATAGTATATGCAACCTAAATACTTTAAATTGGCAGTCGTGGGCTGGTTTCCCGGTGGTGAAGCCTCCACCACCAAGTAGTGGTTTTGTTAGTGTGTTTGGTGCATGCATGTACGAAATCACACATACTTAAGGGGTGTGGTTCACCCACTTAAGTTATTGGTCACAGGTAGAAAAATAAGTGGATTCAAGCAAGTTAGTGGAACAATCTAGAATCATAAACTTACTAAATAGATAAATAGCATGCATATATAAAATAAAACTAAAATAAAACTAAAAAAAATAAACAAAAGCTCTAAATAGAGTCAAACAACTGCAATAATCCAAATGGTGGTCCTTCGGCCCCTCTTATTGAGTGTTGCTGGGAAATGATGATGAAAAGCTAACCCTCTTTCCAAAAGGCCCCTAGAACATGGGTTCTAAGTCCCAATGCAAAGATGTTTTTACTTCCAAGCTTGCCTTGATGCAAAGTCTCCATCTCTCTACTGTGGTGGAATTAACTTGTTAGATGACCAACAATTAGGTCCCCTTTATCTTCAGCTCCAGATTACACATTGCTTTTATTGCTTGGAAAATTCTGGCTACCATAACAATGTGCTCAAAATTTTGTCATCTCTTGGTGGCATAATATAGGAGAATTCAAATCCTCCTTCCCTGTCTTGGTACATTGTGGATGGTGACCGAAGAGAGGGGGCTTATTCCAATGTGTGCCACAAATATTCCATTGTGTGCTCCCTTGATGTCTAAGGAGGCTTTGGTGGTTGTCCTTAGGTGGCTTCAAGTGTGAAATCATTGTCCTAGAGTGTGCCTTTTGTCGTCCCATAAAGTGACTTTCGCCACTCCCAAGATTGCGCGCATTTCGGGTCAAAAGGTGCACAAAAGCATTTATGACTTGTTCAAATTTGATTTTTCCTCAGAACTTAGAGATTTTTAAATACTTTCCAGATTCTCTAATGTTTTTTAGTCCAGTAAATCCTTCTTCCCGACATTAATTAATGTCTTCTGCTTATACGATTTTCCAGTGTTAACAGTTCCCCCCTAATGTGTGAGGTCTAGGAAGAACTCTATAGCCGAAATACATTATAGTTTCTTTTCTGTATATTGTGTGTAGAGAGAGAGATATGTGTGAAGCTTGGAATTGGAAACACCCTGCACCGGGTCGAATAATGACCATGTCCTATGGGACCCCTGTAACAAAATATAATACAATACATATACAAATTTTATACGAGGTGGGCATGTCCCATGCTCGTGATATTGTAGCTAGTTAAACAAATCTGTTGGACAGATACAAGTTCTGTCTGTGTCACTAATATGGTAGTGATATGGTGGTTGCTGACGACGACTGTTGATGCCCTCCAGGGAAATTTTTCTTTTACAATAGCTGGAATGTGGTACCCATATGCGTAAAATTGGTATGGTATATAGTTGCGCATTTTACGCACAGGTGTTGGCTGGGACCTTCCCATGTAAGCATTGCTAAAAGAGACGCTTGTGAAGGCATGGGTCTTCAACAAATTTGATAAAATTGCAATGGTTGTAAGGTATGATACCATCTTCAGATAAAATATTTTGTCTTAGTCGAATGCCAGGAGGATCGATGACATCTGTGGGCAATGATGTCTCCCATGGTTCCATCCAAGGATTCCCTTTTATGGAGAGGGGTAATCCAAGGTACCGATTCCTTTTTGGAAAATAGGTGTTGAAGTTGAAAAAAAGGAAGCCTCAACCGAATGAGGGGTCGGAGACATGAGGGGTCATGGACCTAGATGTGATGGGTTTAACATCGGCATGTTGGTGAGCGGTGACTGAAAAATGATGATGGGGATTCAGTGGCCCAAGGTCAGAGTATACTAAGCACCTTGGCAGCAGTCATAGTTATTTCTGATGGGGAAAGCCCTGGATTCGATAGGACTTCCAAGGTGGGAATAAACAGCCTATGAATGTCATAGTGTCTTGTACGTGGCGGTGTAATACTCTGACCAAGGGTGTTCAGGGACTACTGCCATGGGAGAAAAATATGAATGAGAGGGTGGGGGATGTAGTGCACCGTTTGCGGTCTTTGTACACTTGCCAAAAGAATAAAATAATGTGGTTTGGTTTGTACAAAACACAGAGATGGGTGTCCCAAAACATGAAAGTGTTCGCTCACTGATGTTGTGAGGAAGGTATTTTTCCAAGGGTGGGGGCCCCATTGGTTTTTCTCATGTGTGGGGTTGATGAAGTGGATGAAAAGGTATCACAGATGGGATTATGCTGATGGAGGTATGGTGGGCCAAATACGAAGCACGATAGTGCACTTTAGATCTACTTATACAACATAGTCATCCGGGAAGGGGGTTTTATTTTGTATGGTAAAACTTGACCTTATGCATGATAGATGGGCATGAGGTGATTCTTGGACTAAAGAGGTATGGCCATGGCGTCACTTTTGCTGCGATATATGGTCTACTGTGGCTGAAGAGCACCATGGAGGGGAGGCTCTACCAACCAACTAGGATGTTTATCATGTGCAGGGTGAGGTGATGATAAACACGGTCGGATATGAGGAACCTATAGTTGATTTTTAATAGAGAAATTATGTCAGGATATGCAGAGTTTACTGGGACTCTATCATGCTGGGGAAGTAGAATGATACCTTCTCTAGAACTTTCAGTGGATCGAGTTATGAATGGTTTGTGAGCTTTTCTAGAAAAAAAAACTACCTCAAGTGAAAGCATCCTCTTTATCAAATATTATTGAAAGTCATGAGCCTTAAAAAATAAGATGAGAGAGGGCATACCTACCGGAACTGATAAATTATTTTTTCGGGAGTGAAAATGTGCAGCATTGCCTCTGTTCATCATGGAGTGCTGATCATGGTGCAGCTTACGGTTCGGAGAACGAATCTTCTGATCTTTTGTTATGGTCCTCCAAATTTTTTGAAAAGGGAAATATATAGGTGAATATGGCCCTAGTTCAATTCATTTATACTTGTTGAGTTCTTGAGAGGTCACGGGCTTTTGCATAGCAGTTGTTGCCGTTGTGGTCAGCCTGAGCACTAGGGATTAGTGATATCATGCCCACGTAACCTTCATGATCTCCTGCACTTTAATTTTTTCCAATTTTATGGTGTCGGGGTCCGTACAAACTTGGTTTGTATAGATTTTGAGTGTTTTTCCCTAGATTACGGGGGCGATCAGGGAAAAAGTGCACCCTATCTCCCCATTTCCTGGGGATAAGTGCGCTTAAAGTGCTCTGTTCCCCTTCTTTAGCACACCTTAATCACACATGTGGAAAATATAGGTGCGCCCTAAGCATGCCTATCTGAGGGACAAGCACAGAAAAGGTCGAGGAGTTTTTTTTTTGAATTTTACATATTTTTGTTGTTTTTTCTATTGTTGATGGGTAGCTGTTTGGATGAAAAGTTGCTGTGGAGGGAGTGTGATTAGCTGGAGCTCCGTACTGCATTTGCTATTGATGTTGGGGCACACCTTCAGCTGGCACAAAGGGGGCTCCTAAAGTTCACGGAGAACAAGATTCTTCGATTATAGGACTGATTGGTATGTTACTTGATCTAGCAATGGCGTAGTAGGCGCAACATGTTCGTGCTGCATGGGACGAATATGGTCATCCGTCCTAAGACGAGTGTATATTTTGTGACCGAGTTACTACCTCATGGTGAGGCGCTGAGGTATCCACTCCCTTCCAGGAGGGTGGATCTGGAGAGGTTTCTGAGACGTCATTGTGGTGGGGCAGCTCCTATTGAGGGGTATATTAGCATTCCATATGACAGATTTGGCAGAGCGACGTGCTGTAGCGGTGATTGTGCAACTTGTAGGGTCGTCAGTTCTGCATCAGGCATCAGGCTCGCTGGTTGGAGTATTGCGCCAGTTGAGGTCCGGGAACCTCTACAATTTTTCCCATTTTTGCTATGACGTGATGGTGACACAACTCAACAATGTCCGCAATGGATCAAAGTTGTTTGTGTACACCAACATTTTTTGTAGCATTATGTACAAGAGGGTAGCGCTGCTGAGACCAGTCGTGACTATGCCTCCTGGGGGGCAACAAGAGCCTCATATGAGGAGGTGGGTACCAGTGATGTGGCGAGGCGATGTGGGCATGGTGGGGTGTTACTAGAATGCCACGACAGAAGCCTAGTTTGAGGTGAACATGTTGATGTTCTTGCCATTCCCATATGCGGGGATAAACTTCCAGGGGGATCCAGATATGGGTCTCCCTCTTGGTTATGCTTGGGGGCCAACAGGTACATTTTTTATATTCTCTACATTTATTTGAGTATATATGCGCTTATGTGTTTTTCTAGAGACACTAACATAGTTTTGTTTACTCTTGCAGATTTTGGCGAGGTGGGTCACCCAGTGGCTCAATTTGTCAGCCACCATCCTCTTTGGAGACCTAGGGGAAATTTCGAAGGGCAGGGAGGATATGTTGCTTGAGGACCTAGTGGTCGAGATGGTGTTGGTGCTAGCCCTTCAGGAGAGGGCAGTAGCTCGGCCGCTGCTGAGGCTGTAATTGAGAAAGCTCGTGCCGACGCAGAGGCGGCACATGCAGATACAACATAGGCTCATATTGCGGAACTGACTGCTCAGGTCTCAGTTCTAGAGAGTTCTTGGGGTCAAGTGGACCACTTGACCCATGGTATGCCTGCTTGAGGTTTTATGGATGATCTCGAGGAGGTCTGGATAGAGACGACGATGGCCTAGGACAGTGACTGTCAACCTACTTTACATCAGGTGGCAGTCTCGGTTGTGACAGAAGCTCCAGTGGTGGTACTGGGAGTAGTTGTGGGTCCACGTGCCCCTCTTGAGGGGGCACCGTCATAAAGTATACTTGTACATGGGGAAAGCACCCATTGTGAGGATACTTCCCCTATTTTTGACGATTTTTTTGTATCTTTGGGCTAGTCGTTGCGTCGGCAACACTATTTTTTGTACTTAGACATATACATCTTGATATATATATATATATATATATATATATATATATATATATATATATATATATATATATATATATATATATATATATATATATATATATATGAGAGATATTTTTTGCAGCTCTACATGTCTTATCACCTGTTTTTGGTTCATGGATGATGTTATGGTGATGGATATCTATATTTTTGGTTTTTTATGTGTGATGGTTTATTCGAGATGCATTCCATTTTAGAATGTTGTTAGATATGCGATCAGCTATTTGGTTTTGACTCCTTGGTACATGTGTAAATGCAATATATTCAAATTGTCTGCTTAATCATTTTGCACGCAAATATTTTCTGAATATATGTGTATCTCTTGTCTCAAATTTTTGGTTTAACTGCAACACTACTAACTGAGAATCGAGGTAGACATGCATATAGCGTATGCCCTGATGGAGCGCATTGCATATAAGTCCAATGACAACGTTATATTTTTCATGATTGTTTGTTGTTGAATCGATGCACACACTGTTTGTGCAAAGTGGCGATTGGTCAGGGTGATAGATGACCCAGGTAGTTGCGGCTAAAATTTGAGACCATCTTGATGCCCCATCAACAAATCTAAAATAATATTCAAGTTGGTGATCCATGCCGCCACTTTCAGTGTGTTTAATAATACTTTTGGTCAAAAACTTTCAGTGGTTAGGCTTGTGTACGTTCACTCTAGTGAAGGGTCATCTTGGCCCTTAGAGGTAAAATTTCTTGAGGTAAAGGCCATTGACGAGGTTGTTGAGGTATGTCATGTTTGGTTCTGTCAAGACGTATGCCCCCTTTCGGGGTCAATGTTTGATGATGGAGGGTCCTTTCCACAAGGTTTCTAACTTTCTTGGCCCTAAGGCTTCATTCGTGACATCATAGCGGAGGACAAGTTCTACCTCTGTGGATGAGCGAGGATTGATGTGGCACTCAAATGATGCTTTTACCCTTATCTTATGGGCCTTGTTGTGTTGCAGTGACTGTCGTCAGATTTTTTCAACAAGCTCTAGTTGTACTAGGCATTGTTCTAGAGGTTGGGTATTGTTAGCTTGATGGGTCCTGACCCAGGTTCGGAGGTCAAGGTTTGCCAACAAACCCTTATAGTACGGGCCCTTTCGGTAATGACCTATTTTTGCAGGCCAAGGTCTCACCCGAAGTACTATGGGAGGGTGTTGGAATAAGGTTTTTGCACCATGGGAGAGAGAAGGTAATCAATACAAACCGACGTTGCAACTATCATGTTCACACACAACAGGTTTGTTATCAGGCTCTTAACAATATAATCAAGGCTATTATCATTCACAAATCTGATCAATTCATTCAGATCCATGTGTGTATCAGCAATTACCATCACAGAACATTATAATCGCAGCTAATTCACAGATCAGAGATACATTCGAAGCTTAAATGAATAATACATATGAACTTCAGCAATAAACACGACCAATTAAAATAACATAAAGGTACTTCAAATATATTATACATTCATTAGTATCCAAAAAACCTGATTACAAACGAAGACATAGCTCGCACACACAGCCAGTGGGGTCTGCACATAGCAAGACCAAGGATCTCCGCGCACACAGCCAGCTGGATTCCTTACCCAAAACAACCCAAAACTTATCTCAACAATTTGTATGTAGCATCGATATTACTTACTTCCTACTAGACCCAACTATCTACCTATTTATATCTTCGTAGCCTTTTCTATCGTATGGTCTGCAAAAAATGGTTTTTGAACCCTAGGTCTACCCTTTGACCCATTAAAAAACATTGGGGGCTTTGATCCACCCCAAAACCCCTACGCAAGACTAATTAACACAAAAATATATCAAAAATGTAGCTTAGGGGACCACATTCTAACAGGCCCTCAACACAGTCTTGTGACTCGTCCCGAGTCACACTAGCCATGAGGTTCTCATTTTATCCTATAGCTTCTTGATTGCCACTACCAGAAGGGGTAACACTTTTTCACATTGCATGGCAGCATTCTGTGCAATTTCCACCAACTTTTGTGAAGTTGGACCTTCAGTAGCAGTAGTGACACTCTTTAGTGTTTGATTCAACTGTTTGACCACCACATCCACCTCCTGATATATCTTGAGGGCCTCATCGGCCCATGGTTTGAGGTGGTCACCCAAAACATTCTTCCTATGTCGAAGCTCTTCCATGTCATCTCAAAGAAAATGGTTGGTCTGCAGTCGAGCCAAGCGTTGAGCGGGGACCAAAGTGGGCATCGTGGCCTCCATATGCTCGAACTCTTCTTCCTTCTGGCACAGCTCTTGGGAGATTTCACACAAGAGAGGGTCATGCTACAGCTTGGTCCATAGCTGCATAGCTATTTCCAACAATTTTTCACCCTGAGTGATCTGAGTTGTAATGGCATTGGTGGCTTCTGTGACCAACGCGGTTTGTTGGGATCGTACCTTCGACGGAGTTTATGGCTGCAATTTTGCCTA
Organism: Pinus albicaulis; assembly: GCA_034641835.2. Lineage (NCBI taxonomy): Eukaryota > Viridiplantae > Streptophyta > Pinopsida > Pinales > Pinaceae > Pinus > Pinus albicaulis. The sequence continues at coordinate 1,377,309,643 of CM076581.1, forward strand.
CAACATAGCAATCTTCTGCTCCATCTTAGTCTTGAAATTCTAAATCTTAGTTCTAGAAGCCTTCAGAGCTACAACGAGTCCCTCAATATTGGCCTGGGGGGTAGTAGATGTCAGGATATCTTCGGTCACATCTGCGCACAGCCTTTTTATTAACCGCTCCAGCTCAGTCTGCTACGTGGTGGTAAGGGTGCATGTACGCTACACTTGGGAAATCTTAGCATTTTTCTCCATAATTTTATGCATAGCCTTACTAAGCTTTTGATGCACCTGGTGGTCTCTGTGTTGGATCTCCTCGAAGAGGGTTTTATGGAGAATATGGAGTAGTTCGTGCGGAAGACGAGCCAAGTCCAACTGTACCTCTATGCAGGATTTGATTTTCACAGACAAGGTAGGCAGGCTTAGGTTGACTACTGTGCCTGGCAGGGAGGAAAGTCAGCTATCAGTCATGATGATCAGTTCACTACTAGTTGTTGGGTCGGTCACAACGGAATCATGCTAGTCTGCAGGGTATCGGTCTTAAACTGAAGCTGTTGGAGCCCGGACTATAATTTGGTTACCACAGCCTTCTACTGGTCCTCCAAGGCAAGCCACCTATCTTTCTAGGTGAGGGTGACTGCATCTGCAATTTTCTCTAGGTCTTCCTTTGTTAAAGTCACTTTAGTCTCCTTTCCGAGCCTTGTAGCCCTACGTCTCTTTCGTTGTCCTTTAAGAGGTTCAGCTGTCAGTTTCATACCACGTGGTGAGTTAGTACCTTGAGCATGCAGATCCTCTGTGTCCATGTCCTGATGTGAGTCCGGCTGCGATTCGTGCTCCACACTCTTTGCCACTTCCTTCTGCTTTTTTGGTGGTATCAGGAGGGGTGGTCTTCGTAGCAATGCTTGTGCTTGTAGTGTCAGATGTACTTGATTTGAAGCCCAATCTTCAATGTGGTGGCCAAGTAGGAATGAGTCAGTCAATTTCCTCATTGGTGACCATGTAAGGCAGTGATACTCATGCTGGATCCTTACGACCCTGGATCTGTGCATTGTGCGTTGTGACATAGAACGTTGCTATGCTCTTGTACTTTTTGTAGATCACCAGTGAAAAGCATGGCTGGGAGTGGATTATAGCTGTGAGCTCGGTCTAAAATAAGACATAAAATACTTTTTTATCCTCTATCCATTGCTCATCCTTCGAATCCCACAGATTCGTATACCACGCCCCCTCGCACATGTCTGGCTCAAGCTTAGGGAGGATCGAGCCTTTAGGAGCTTCCCAGGATACCAAAGTGATTAGGAAAAACATCCAAGAGTAGCAGAATTCCCTTCCATAATCATGGGCCTCACGCACATTCTCCAAAAATTTGTTACTCGGGAACTGGGACAAGTTGAAGCAGATGCCTTTCTCGTAGTGACCAACTAACTGAATTACATATGCAGGGATGGTCGCAACCTAGCATTTGCACATAATTTTACATTCTAAAGATAAGGTACCCATGTGCGTACCAGGGTCACTAATGGTGTTGATCATGGTGCTGAACTTTAGTTGGTCCCTTCACCATAAATTCAAGGCATGCTCTCTCCACCGTGGAAAAATTGCTGCAAGAAATGGACCTCCCACAAGGAAAATTATGGCCCTATGACCCTAAGGGAGTCCTCTCTAGCAGGAATAGGAAAATAAATTCAACTACTTACATACAGGAGACTAGGCCCTTCATTGAATGGAGAGCTAATCTTGATACATGGCCTTTGGATGCACAGATGGAGGTCGAGTTTTCAGCCACAGAAGGGAAGGGAGAAAATGTGTTTGTGGGAACAAAGGATCAAGCACATGCAAGTGTATTAGGAGCCTAAATAAGTCAAGAAGGTATGGACATTGATGAGGGAGCACACCCTCATAAAAAACAGAGAACCGAAGGGATGAATGATATAGGCGAGGAACCATCTTTTGAAGATGTTCCCCAATTTGGGGCCCCTGACAAGAACAAGGAAATATTTCTGGTTTCTTTCGATGATGCCTCCTTTTCAGGCCCCTCTAGGCTTTCAAAATAAATTATAGTGGATAGAGAAAAGGTGAGGGAGGATATAAATGCCAGAAACAAATTCGCTCGGGAAAAATTAAGGGCCGAATTAGTAGGGTTTGTGGACAAGCATCACTCTCGGCTCACCTCTGTGCTTGACATGGATAAGGAGTAGCTCATAATAGCTATTAAACAAGCAGTGTTACAACCCTCAGTAGATGGAGGTCATTATCGAGCCTTATAAATCATCTTAAATCTAAATAACATCCCCTACTAGATAAGCTCGGCCTACACAAGTGCATACGAGATATGTTACAGGACGAGGTAGTGAAGCCTCCACTAGCTTTGAGGAAGCTTGAGGTGAAACATAAGTTGGTACTAGAGCACCAAAGTAGAGAGAAGGCTAGTGCCAGAGAAAATAATGCCAAGTTGGACACCCTCAAGAGAGAAATAAAGGACAAGGGAGCCGATAGAGATATAGTTTGATAAAAACTTATCACCGATTTAGAGGTAGAGAATTCAGAGTTGAAGCAAAAGCTAAACATGCCCCACAGGGAGTATGTGCAAACATATGATCTAGTTCAAGTAGAAAAGGAAATTCGGATCTCACCGATTCACTTTCTAGAGAACAGGAATAAAATTCACAAAAGGCCACAGAGATCGCGGGATTGAATTAGAGATTGTCAGATTGGCAGGCAAAATGGGATCAGCACATATGTGTGACTTTCAATTCTGGTGAGCCCGAAACAACCCCAGAGAAGCTAGCTCAGGCCCTGTCCGACTTGAATGTGTGAGAGAGTGAGACCAACTTAGCTCGTCGGTGATTAAAAGAGGCAGAAACTGCACTGGCAGCAAATCAGAAGGCAATGGCGTCCTTACAAAAGGAATTCGAGAAATGGCAAGGGGAAAAGTAGGCACATGATAAGTCTATCAAGTACTTAACAACACGAATCAAAGGCAATATGGCGCTCTTGAAAGCGAGGTTTCTGATTTGGACAGACATAATAGCAGAGGTCCCGCAACACTGTAACTTGCTCACAATGATGGACGATAAGAAGATTGTAGTGTTCTTGTTCAAAGTACAGCTACAAGAATGACGCATAGGCGGAGAAGAAAAGGCTATGATGGCTAAGAGATATATTTGGTACCTGAAAGAAATTGGCCCTGAGGAATTATGCATGCAAGGAATCTTCAATCATTTTACGACAGTTATGGAGGTTGGAAGATTAATTGATAAAGAGACTGTGCATGCTAATGCATTAGGTTGTTTAACTCTAGTTTCAAATGGAGTTGAAATGTTCGACCAGGAGTGGAATAAGTTGGTGGAAGCAGGCCTCCCATCATGCTAGCATCCAAAAACATGCACATTTTCGGAGTTAATGGCCTATGAGCAGAAAATGACAGAAATTATGAATAATATTTCCATACCACTGGAAAGAACTGCCTGGTTGAAAGTAGATACAATAATAGCCACTTTGATTAAAGATTTCTTCCTCCTCTGCCAAGTTAAGAAATTCCTTGTCATCTGCATAGATTATACCAAACTTACAAATATCCAGACCCTAGTTGAGACCTTTTTCACAATGCTAGCATCAGGGGAAATCGCATGGAAAAAGTGCAGTGAATATGCCAATACTCTGGCATCCTCTTCTTCTTATCGGCTGCAGCCTCCTTCTAGTCACAAAGCGGGATCATCCTCGTCATCAGCTCGGTCATATATTCCGCCATCAAGCATGCGTCAATGGAAAACCAATAGATGAAACTCATTATTTGGCCCACGTGGCTTGTTTAAATTTTATTTTCTATGAACTGTAAAATCAAGTGAAATCTTGATTTCACCCTATGCACTCTTTATTTTCCACTTTTTGTTATGTTTTAGTTAGAGCCCCTGTCAAGCCATATTGTATGAGATGAGAAGTTGCTTGCCTCATCATCAATTTTGGTTTTTAATTAAGACTAGGAATAGAGAATATCACTGGAGAATATTTTGTTTCAGAAAATATCTTCTCTGAATGTTCAAGTGAAAAGATATAAAATATTGGATCAGGGACTTAGAAAAGGGTTTCAGAATTTCTAGAGAAGAAGTGTTAGTCTGTTAATAATCTTATTTTATAAATTTCTAGGTTCTTTCATGGTGCATATCTGAAGAGTCATATTGGGAAAAGTAATACAAGCCAGTCTGTTGTTGTGAGGGATTCCCACTGAAATAGTTGAACATTATGTATTTTCTTGGCACTGACTCAATTTAATGTTCATTATGTTTGCATCATCTCCTTGTTATTGTTTCTTTCAGAATTTGAATGTTCTATAAGTTAGATGCGAATTTATCTTTAATGGTACTCATGTCTTGCCTTTCTGCAGCATTTTAGATACCACTCAAGGCACGATTCTTGTTTCTATTTATTCTTACAGATCATTATCCTTCTACTGTCATTTAAGGGTGGATTCTTGTGTTGGCATAAGCCTACCTTGATTTGATGTTCCCTAATTTTCTTACGTTGTATCTCACCTCCATTAACTTTTATAACTGTTCACTTGTTTCACATTCGGTCCAGCTTATGAAAAATCTTCCTCATGGCTACTTAAGGCCCACTCTGACTAAGCCTTTCTATATACAGGTAAAACTCATCTCTACCAATATTATCTCTCCAATATCTTGGACCACGAACCAAAAAACCTTATCTACCATTTCATATCATGAGGTTCCCTTTTATCGGCATGAAAAACACCTTTAAAACCTCCTATCTTAAGATGTCCTAGGCACTGGTCTTTAGCAACTCAAGGTTGTCTCTAGGAGTGACAACAGTACCCATGCGCACGCCGGATTCGATGATGGTGTTGATCATGAAACCCATAGTATTTTGGTCAACATGGTAGTCATTGCGCACCTTATCAACGATCTTTTGCTCATACTTTTTGCTGACACACTCCATGGGATTCGGCCCCTCCATGGGGAGACCAGTGATACGGTGAATAAGATTGGCATCAATGGGAAAAAGGTCCCATATCTATAAGCTACCGTCATGGACCAGGGCTAGCAGTTGTCGCACAACCCGATCGATAATATTGTAGTGGCCAAAGTGAGGCATCCGAAACAAGTTTAATAGTCCAGAACTAGCCAATACACTTTCCCAAGTCATCGGGACTACCTTCATCACATCATCCTCCAATACCCTTTCGAGGTATAGTTCAGGTGCCAATTCTGGGAAGGATTCCAAGTTGGCCAGGTCATGATCATCAAATTTTATCGTATGGAGCTTGACAAAGGATTCTCCAAATATGGGGACCTCACCCCAAATCAATGAAATTTGAAAATAGGCGCACATACCATTGATATTCTTAGGCATGAGCACCGAGGTCCTACAAGGCCGAACATAGGGCGGTAGCTAGTTGATTGGTTCAGCAATCTGGGCCTCTTCTTGAGTAGACAGAGGTCACTTTTCTAGGTTAGGCGACCATGCCTGGGGAACCATTCGTGGGGATTTCACATTCAGAGGGTAGGTACACGACTTCACCCCAACCCATTTTGTAGTCCTCCCTTGCACTTTCTCCTGGCCTTTCCCCTTACCCTTCTTTTACTCCACATGCTTCCCCTTGCTTGGTGTGGACACAACCTCTTCAACCTTATGGGTGACTTCCAATACTTCATCGGATTCTTTCTCCATCGAGGCCACACTCTGCGATGATTTAGTGGGATTGGATGCAGTCATTCTTGCACGGAATATGAACTCAGGGTTGCTACTATCATAGGGGGTAGCACGCCCAGACATGAACATAGTATAATAACTACCAAAAATTTCAAGGCACAAGTTTTTCAGAATGCATGGAACCATTTCTGATTTACCCTTCTGATTTTATAGCATTGGGTAGTGACCAATGGTTGGGTGAGGCTTATCTGCAACTTACCATCAAGAAAACAGTAAAAAATCTTCGGAAATCACCTCATTAATTGCCGACTCCCCACTCCTTTAAATGGTAAAATTTTCTTTTTACCCAGTTTTAATATTCCAACGGCTAGTTTTCGTAGCTATGTATGACACCTGTGCACCAAGAGCACCCCCCCAAGCTTCCAGACCTATGATTGAACCATGTGTTCCCAATGCACCTCTCTAAGCTTCTAGACCTACGATTGACCATTGCACCTACAACGGGTCTGCCGACGTTTTTCCTCCCGCCTACGCGTATTACACCCCATACATGAAACACATGATTGTAATCATGATTTTTCATGTATTTCTCAATTTTCACATAGTAGGGTCCATCAAAAGTATGCAACATGGGTATTCATTGGATGAGGAATTAAATTTTGCATCCAATGAGTACTCCTGTTTGAAATTTGAGTAAAAACATTTGGAGATAAGTTGAAAATGCAAGTTGAAAAAGTAGTTTTATTATTTTATTATTTCTTAATCTTTTAACCCTTTTAATTAAAAAATGGTTAATCATCCCCCATGCTTGACATCATCATCTTGAATTATTTTGGTCCTTATAAAGTTTATTTTGGTTGTACATTTTACTTAGGAGGCCCATTTTAGACCTCAAAATTCCCCTAATGGACAAGGATAGGAAGATAAGCCTGGATATCATATTATTCATAATGATACGCATTTATAGTATATTAGGTGTGACTCTTGGATTCCACATTCCAAGGTCACTTGGACTCCTTATGAATATTTGTTTCCCACACCTTAACCCTTAGCGGATTGGGTGTCCAACATTAATATAATGTTCACAACATAGAAATAAATATTAAATAACTACAATATACCTTACTCATTATGAAAACAACATATCTTCTATACAATATAAATTTAAATGCATAGATATCCATAGCATCTTGGATACACAGTTAACGTGTGCTCTGTTAAGGAAATCCTTGATGTAAAGTCACTGGTTCAATTAGCCGCCCCGATCAGGGTGATAATTTAGACATGATGAAGATGTTGCCCTACTAATATTGCAAAAAAAAAATTCAATGCACAAATATATTTACATACTCGGATATCTCTTGATAGAATCAACTCAAATATTTGATTGACCACCTTCTTTGTCATTCACATGATGGGCTACAGTTGACTATCTCTCTATTCAAATGCACCTTTGTAACAATACATCAACCTTCTGGTGTCTAAAAACTATATCTTTAATGAATTAACACATAGGTTGATACAAATATGATCCAAATACTTATCCTTAGGAGTATTAACACTCTCCTACAAGTACGCAATGTAGGTAGCCACGATGTGAACATTCCATCACTCTACATTTAAATAATCCAATGCTTCGCATCTACGTGGACATGATACACGTATATTTTTTCTTTAAGAACACTACTGCACCTTACAAGCACATTTTAACTCTACCAATGGCTCTTTTCTACCCATCAATCAATCCATATCTTGGCACATTTAGACTCATTTTCCAATGAACAATTTGGACCACATGAACAAAAATGTGTTCCACTTTCTTGGTGACCAAATCATTGTAATGACCAAATTTTTTGGTGATCATTATAGACCAATTTAAACACTTCAATCATTAGAAATTCCTTAGGAATTTCATTGGGTTTAGCCCAAGGTTTTTCTTTTCCCAACCTACAAGCTTAAGTGTTCGTTATTGACACTTGATCTAGACTGAAAACATTATTAACAGTTGTTAATCTTGGTGATCTTTACTACAAATGTTTTTTTTCTATTTCTAAATTATGTTTATACCTTCACTTAGGGAAAAATCAAACTTCACTACCTAGATATGCTTGTACTAGTTCAAGCCATCTTCAATCACATTGTGAAGCACCAGTAGACCACCATAACACCTCTATCAATCTTATAATCGTCAACATAAGCTCATTATCATATTGACATCAGTGCACAACTCGTTGGCTATCTCTCTGTTGACATCACTGCAAACACCATGTTGCCAATAAATATTCCTTAGCATTGAGGAATGTAATCAACACAAGTTAATAAGAGTGACAACATTTAACCATTTTGATAATAAAGAGATCCTATAATTAAGTCTAGGAGAAATTAATTTCATTCATGAAACATGTTTATATTTCAACCTAAATTAAATAATTCATGGCAACTATATACCTTGAATATCTTGGTTTCTAAGAGAAACACCATTTATGACAATAATTTAGCAATAAATGTCGTACCCATTAAAAGGATTTAAAATACATATATATGAAAAAAAATATTGAAAATAAACCAATATAACATAAATAATAACATGTATCTCATTGGATATGCATGTAGAAAATATTCAAGATGTCCATAGACAAAATAAGGAGAACAAGTCTGCAATATATGTCTAGATGGCTATAAGAAAAGAATAGAAAGGTCATGGTTACTCTTGAAATAAAATATTTTGATTTACAAAAGGTACGTAAATCAACAAAGAAAAAGAAGACATAATCTAAAAGAGTAGTGGTGAGTCCACTTGATATATGGTAAGAAAATATGGCCCTATGGTATTTTAGTGCTTTAGCCTCTTTGATGCCTAAAAATTGAACCAACCATTTCTATATCCATAAATTTTCACATATATAACATATTTTTTTCAAATTCCTAAACCTTAGAATGAAGGAAATTACTTTTTTCTATATGTTCTTCCAATCATACCTTTCGATCCTATTCTAGGTTCAAACCTTTACATATGTGATCCTTTGTGCCTTCTGATAAGAACATAATACAAATTTGTTGAACACTCAGATTTAGGCTATCTTTTTCTAGCACAACCACATTAGTAAATGTGATTAATATACACGAATTAATCCCATTTTCATACACCCATTAACATATAATTTTTTTCATTATTTATGAATATTCTTGGGTTTTCAAGTGAACATTATCTACCCTACATACAATGGTATCTACATCAGGAAATTCCATTTAAACAATTGAAGTGATAAGGAATTCAAGTTGGATCCATATAATTTCGTGGTAGGTAAGGTAATTTCTAACCATGTAAAAATGTGTTGGACCTTCACATTTCTTTGTAATAGAACTAAAACTAGATATCCAAATCCTCATAAATTTATTGCACACCATGAGCCGCTTCTAAGCAATGTCTAACATAGTGTGAGCAAGTATGTGTGGATTATAGGAAATTCTATGAAGGAAAAAATGGTGATGATGGAAAGGAGGAAGATGTACTTTTCCACCTATAAGAACACCCACCTATTAATACCTAACCTTGAATAATATGACACATAATGTATCCTTGCTCAATTTTTACAGTGGAGCTAATGTCTTTAATCTATGATGAAAACTTGTTCATATCAAATGAGCATGTCCCAAAGAACTAGATACTAAATAAAGGAGGATAGCATTTGTATTTTGTAATATTCCCAAATGGGAAAATCAACAATATATGCACAGAAAATGCATTTTTCAAAAATCTGTATTATGAAAGTCAACAACATCCCATGGATCCATTATATTATATATTATGATGACCAAATCTAAAAGGATATCATAAACAAATCATTATAGCCTAGCTAAATAGGCCTCCCAAGCCCAAAACAGCCCAAAAACACTGCAACCCCATGACTACTTCAACACAGAAATATTGAAGCTATTGACAGCACAATTTATTGAGGGTTTATACTCAGAAATAGAGAGACAAAAAAGATCTGTTGATATCTTAATCAATAGAGCACAAAAACTGAGATCTAGTCTCCTTTACACAAATCCAAGATGACCCAGCAAGGGTTTCTTGATAAGCATAAAGTACAAGAAGTATATGCTACATATCTATGGCTGAATCATAAAGTATGGCTAAAGAACTACATAAATATGGCTGAACATACAAGTAAATGGCTATAGGTCCTCCTACTAGCTTTCTGGGAAAAGGGTGATCCTCCTCCTGGGAAACTAGCTTATAAAACAGGGGTTTAAACCCTTCCACCGCAACAACATGAGAAATAACCCAGTTTCTCCAATGGATTGCGCTATAGCTATAGGTGACTACTTGGCCAAGTGCCATATGGTGGAAATGAAGTCTAGAATGCTCCTCTCATACTTCTTCAACAAGTCCTCCAGGGAAGAGTGGGGAATTCCCGCATGAGAAAACCCTTACACTAAACAGTGCAACAAACTTAGCTAAACATATGAAGCATGCAATAATTATAAGCAAACCCAATCATTAAATCATATTCTCAATCACACCCCATATGGCTACCATTCCCTCCATTATATATATGATGAGCTTCCTCAGCATGCGTCCCACCCATTTATGAGGTTACTTCCATGCAAAAGCTCCTCCTCAAAAATTATGATATATCCATTTGTCCCACTCTTCTGTTTACAATGCTGTTTGATTTGGTCAACCATGACTTAGTATCCATGCATTGCCTCCTTTCACACCCAAGGTGTCTTTATTCTGACTAGCTAGACTCATCCTCATTCACATTGAGCTGTCTTTATTGATGATCCACTCCTCCCATATAAGTGTTGTTGACTTGGTCAAACTTGACCTTCTCCACATGCATTAGCCCTTGTTCACACATGAGGGTGCTTGATCCAGTTATTAACATGATCCATTTTCACAGTAATATGGATTTTATGCCTAATTAATATATTTATGGGCCTCCTTACCCTTTTATTCATCTAACTAGATGCTAAGAGAAAAATTAATATTCCTATTATTTGAATGCTAATTTAGGAATATTAAAATACCCCACTCCCAAATTTTTCTTGTCCTCAAGCAACTGCAAGGATAGAACTTATTGTCTCCCTGTGATTTACAAGATTGGCAAGAATAAACGCTGCAGGGGGCCACATCAGAACCACTTTGGAATCCAAGGACTTAGCCTTCCTGGATTCAGACAGGGATCTCTCTATTAAGTGTTTTCAAAGGATATATATTTATTCTTTGTTTATGATATTAGGCTAGTTATGAAACTCTTAGGAACTTGTTTGTTTTTTTTGGTTGAGATGGATATCATTAACTGAAGAGGTCATTTGAAGGGTGAAGGTGATAGTAGATTGAAGAATGTTTCAGCTGAAAAGACATGTCATGAAACAGTATTAACCCATTGGGCAATGGAGTCACAAAAGTATTTAATTGTACAACAATTCTTGAGGGATTTCCATAGGTAAAGTCATCTATATCAAAGGATATTTTAGATTAAATTTGTGATATGGAACATTAAACTATTGTGAAAGAAGCAAAGATAAAACCAATTAAGAATCTAACTTCAGTAAGACAATAAAAGCCTTTCAAAGTAACTGTTTGAACAAAGCCAAAGGACAGGGAAAACCATAGCCTTCTTTTGACAAACTTTTATTAAAGCACACTTTTCAGACAACAATCTAGTAATCCTAAGACTACTTTCAGAAAGGAGAAAAAATATAAGAGAACAAGGAAAATAGCCTAAGATCAGAGAGAAACTATGAATCTAGCCTGCTTTTGGCATACTCTCAAGGGATCTTTCAAGGCAACTGTTAAAGACTAGCCAGAGGAAAGGGCAAACCATAGACTTCCCTGGGTTAACTCTACTTAGAAAACCTTGAAAAGAACATTCAAAAACAATATCTCAAGTTGTACACAGAAAGACATGGGCTCACCAACATTTCTTCATTGGTTATACTCTATTGAATCATTCTCAAATCAACAAGTTGGATAAACCTAGAGGGCAATGAAGAATCCTGTAAACATACCTTAGTAGAGGAAAACATAAAGATAAAGCTTTCAGGTAGAAACAGGGTACTTTTCAGTAAATCCTACTCTAAATTTTCTATTCTTTATCAGAGAAAATGGGCAGTATGTGAAACATAAGGAAAGACAAAAACAGGGAGAAATAATATCACCATTAACATATAATAGGACCCCATGAATCGACTTGTATTATTGATGTTCAAACTAGTTACATACTTCAAGTCCAGCAGGTCTCTACAGCTCAAAACTTCTCTTCGCAGCCTAGTATTCTTCAACTACTCAACAACACTTCAACAACTTCAGCAACTATCTTACACTCCAATAATAATCCAACCCACAATAACAATGAACTCCTCATACAATATTTATAGATAAATGAGGAGGTGGAGTGAAAGAAAGGGTCTCTAATGGTTCATAAATGACAGAGTTTAATGTTTTTGACCTTTGAGACCATGCAAGGCCAAAGGAAAAATGTATTTAAGTCTAACTCTGCGTTACATTAACTCTTTGAAATACTTAGTGGCTTTTTTTGACTTTTGGGATATTTTAGGTGGGCTGGAAATAACTTCTGAGGTGTCATTTGGAAATATCTCTGACTTGGAGTAAATTTATGTGCCTTTTGAGGCAATTTAGGCCTATAGGTGGCATTTTTTATTCTATTGGAGAAGTAATTTCTTCACTGATTTATGCATTCAAAATGCTCCTTCTGGCTGATCTTTCTATTTGGTGGCTCTAACTCTGATTCAGCCTCTGATTTGGCTTTAGGCCTTGTTTATCATTTTTCTGCTTTTTGTCACTTTACTGACTATTTTTACTTTAATTAGTTTATCTTTATACTGTGTTTTATCTTTAATATTCATGGGTTAAGTCCTTGATATTCTTACTTTTGACTTTATCCTTTAAAATTTGATGTATTTTGATGTTTCTGTGAGAAGGTGGCTTTCTCTACGCTAGAGGGTTCTATTACACAATCAGCGTTCATGAGGCGTTGATCAGTTTTAAACCTTGGACCCCAATCTCCTGTTCTATGTTATTTGGAGCCAAGGATCATCATCCTGAGGCTCTCGGCAACTTAAATTTGTTGTGGGAGAGCCAGTCCATATGGCCGCCATTAAACCTACAACTTGAAACACAAAACAATTAGAAAAACCTGCGTTTTGAGGGATAAATTGCTTCAGAGGCATTGGTGAAATGGTTATATAGCATTAAAGAGGAAAGAAGATGCACGGAGTAGGTTCCATGGTGGATTTTATGAAGAACATGGTTTCAAACTTGAATAATGGCGCAGAAATGGCAAAGGTGGTTTTCCGGAATACCGGGGTGGCATTCGCGTAGGGCATGGGTGGTAAGTGGTAATGGGCTTAAAAAACGCGATACGGAAGAATGGGCGACACGTGTATGAGGAAAACCACCCATTTTGCGTTGAATGTGGATGTTAAAATATTTTGGTGAAATTGGTGCGAAGATGGCTATGGGCCGTTAGATCTGGGGGATACTGATATATGGCGGAGAGGGAGTGCGATGGCACAAAGTGCTCGGCCGGAGAAATGGTGGGACCGGAGGTCGACGTCAGTAATTTTGTTGGGGAGTGGAAAAAACATGTGGTAAGCTTTATGGAACTTGGGATCCGCGATTACCATTGGATTAATGAGATCAACAGTTAGGATCTTATCGCGGCTGATCAGTGAATAACTCTTGGTGGGGAGAATGGAATAGGGAAAGGAGATAATCGCCGTTGGATCTGGAGGATCAACGGTGAGGATTAGTTGATGGGAGAAATGGAAAAATGGAGATCAGGGAATGATAATGGTGGGGAGAAAGCACGATGATCGTTGGATTGATTGCGACCAACGGCTAAGATTTAATCGAAGGAAACAAGGGCGAGGTGGGAAATATATAAGGGGAAGGGACTAAAGATAAGGCACGAGGATAAGGTCCTATGGAGGAAGAGTGGGACAAGGGGCTAAGAAAAAATGAGTGGGGATTTAGCCAATGGTCACAGGATGAGGTTATATGAAGAAAGGCCTGAGGGCTTAAGCCCGAAAAGGGCTGAAGGCCTAATTTTACAAAGGGGTCAGAAAAGGCCTAAAAAGTGGTTTTTAAGACTTTTTAGAGGTTCTGATAGGATAAAAAGGGTGATTTAAACCATATAAAGGGGTCTTATAAGGTTTAAAATGGTTTTTTGGGGAGAATGAAGGGAAAATGAGGGAGAAAAGGGGAGTTTTTAGATAAGGAAAATATCGTTTAGGGTAGGTGAAAAATGGGTGAAATGGAGGGACTTTGGGAGGAAATTGTGAAGGTGAAAATGATGGAAAAAGGTCTGAAAACAATCTTCTTTTGTAATAGCATGAATAATTGAAGGATTTTGAATGAATATTATTAATGAAATGGATTTATGAAAGATAATGAATACATTTAGGTTTCAATAAGTCACAAATTTTTCATCAAATTTGTTTCTTGAAAATTGAAAGACTAATTTAGCCATCATGAGATATAACAGAATTTATAGATGGCTAACAGTGGCTCCACTTGGGAAGGGAAGCACCTTGGAGGTGTCAAGAACCTTAGAGATAAATCTCTGGAAAGTAGACCAGTGCCTTGTGTTTTGAAATTTGACATTCCTTTTTCTCTTTGATGAACATGTTGCTTAAAAAGGATGATTTGCAGAATTACAAGATGATTTTTATCCCAAACTTTCTGCCTACACATCCTACTTTTCCTAACATTTTTTTCTTCAATGGGTGCACTTAGACTTGAAAACCCCTTTCAACATCATTTTATTCTTTTATTTGAAAGCAGGAAACTAATCTATTTATATCCTTATATCTTCCATGAGTTCAGATTAAACAGTTGAACTCAGTAATTCTCTACCTATTTCTAACTATCGGTCAAGATTGAGCTGTTTGATAGATTTTTATTCTCTATTTCTAAAACGTGAAATTTAAAACACTGTCAAATCAGGATTAGACATTCTGATTTGCTATGGGGGCTATGGCATTATCTACAAGCTGCACATATAATTTATTTGCAGAAAGTTAAAACAAAACTTTGAAGGCTTAAGATCTTAGATTTTCTAAGCATCCTTCTTTCCTTCTTTGGCTCAAGTTCTGATAATTTTGGAGCCATTTATCTTTTTTTTTCCTTGGTTCAGATTTTGGGCTTGTTAGAACCGTTTATTTCTATATCCTAATCTATTCTACTGATAAGCCAAGATTACACATTTTCGAAAATCATTTCTCACTAACCTATCAACACAAAATTGAGATTTACTTAGTCATGATTAGGCTGTATGACTAAATAACAGTTTCTTTCCAAGGAGTGGCATTTTGACTTGCACACTTTTAGATTTTTCTCTTTTTTGGTATGGGGTTGTACAATTTCTTTTTATCTGCCCTCTTTTTCTCTTTTTCTAGTGTTTTTTGTATTTTTCAAACTTTATTTCAAGATATGTTATTTACAATGCATTTAAAAGCTTTAAACAAGGATTCCAACAAAAATAATGTTTGAGCATCCTGCCATTGACAGGACCTCCAAAAAGTTCAGCTCCATCCATCTCTTGAAGAAAATATGCATTGTTACCAATACCAAATTGAATGAGATAAGGGCCTTTCCATAAATTTTCAAACTTTCCATGTTTTCCCTTATCTTATTTCCTATAATCCCATTTTATTACCTTGTCACCAATTATGAAATCACTTGCCTTTATTCTTTTATCAAATAGCTTCTTGATGTTTTCTTGTACTTGTTATGCTCTTTTGTAGACTTCCTCTATGGTTTGATGTAATTTTACAGTTTGGTTTATTCTTCTTGTCATGTCATATTCTTCATTGTAATGTTCCAAATTAGGAAAATGCTACAACAATGAGAATATCTCAAGATATTCTGAAGTTGGAGCTACAACAATATGTAAACACAACAAATGGAGTAGTAGCAACACTCAAATCATAGAAATGTGAGAGAAATCCATATCCATCACATTAAATAATAGCAGCAACAATTGAATACAAGATCTTGAGGAAAAAGGGTGCTTAAGATAGGCAATGCTCAGCCTCAAAGAACAAGTACATAAATCATGATGAAACACTGGTACACATGTGAGCTCAAGCTATGATAGCGCAGTTTTATAGAGCAACTGCATGCTAACATATGTCAATACATAGATATACAACTGTATGGTCCAATACAACATTGAGAGTGAAGATCTCAGCTCCCAAAGGCTACCTCATGTCAATCCTGGAAGAATTGTTGCTAAAACACAAAATTTGCAAAATGCCGGAGTTTTTGGGTAGTAGCTACAACTCAAAATTAGAACTGGATGGAGATGGTTGAATATGGTGCTCAAGTTGAATATGCCTCCTCCAATGAATCTTTAGAATTAAAGGCTGATCCTTTCACCTAAGATCTCTCCCTCCAAACATATCTACAAAGCCCTACTGCAAATGATCCTCTAGAATAATGCAGTCACTAGATGAAACTGTGTTGTAGGTAAAGGGAATCTGTTGGTCTTGATTCCAAAGTCTAAAATAATCTTTGGATACCTGCAAACTGATCTCCCAAAGAGAAAAGAGGCTCCTCCTCTGAAAAATAGTTGATGGAGGCGGTGTAGTGAACCCTCACTGCAACACCCAACAACACAACATTATTCTGCTACAGAAATAACGTTGTCTTGGTGGAGGATGCTTGGCCTCAAGCCTAGATGTGATGAAAATCAATTCAATGACTCAAGAGGCCTCTGAATAAGGAGAAGGAATCCTAAACAGAAATTCCCCTGACAAGTCTTGCGAAACAGTAAAGAATGCACAATGTCTGAATAGACAATGAGATGAATAATAAAAGCATGAGAAACAATGGTTTCCTTGTCTCCTTTTTTAAACAAGTGAAAGGCCCTCTCCATGGGTCCAAATCCTTTTAGGGTTTCCTTCACCAAGTAACCCTCTTCCCATTCATACTGCACTATTCCTCTAAGTGTTTTCCACCTCTTGGCCCAGCACTATTGACTTGGTCAAACTTGACCTTGTCCACTTGCAAATAACCCTGTTCACACATGAGGTTGTGAAAACCATCTCCAATGATGATCCCCATTCATACTATGAGGGTTTTTATTGAGGTTACCATTATGCATGGGCCTCCTTACCCATTTATTCTCCTCCTAAGTGAAATTAGAAAAAATTAATGTACCAAATTATCATCGGAAAATTTCGGAACATTACAATCCTCCCCTCCCAATTGTTGCTCGTCCTCAAGAAACTGCAAGGACAGAAATAGAAAACCTCCTCCCAAGGAATGGAGTCTATGATGTGTTTTAGGAGAATCCTCCTCATGTGGATCCTCCATCTCCAAGCTATGAGCCATGCAAAATGAGTCACCTTGCAACTAGGCAACACCTGGGAACTGTCCTCCACCTTTGGCTCCGGCAAAGTAGGTGGGATGAAAATATGCTCATGGTAGACAATGTAGTCTACCCCACACATTCCATCTCTCCACTTATGATAAGTGTAGAGAAATTTTTGATCCTGGGCTACAAATTACTTTTGCTCAAGTGGCAAGATTAAGACTAGATCTCCAAGGATCTCTCCTCCAATGCTGCAAATCATGTTGGCCCAAGTATCTCCACATATGATGAGTTGGAAGTCATCATTATATGGCATCTCCTCCATCATATGCCTCACCTCACATAGTGACAAACGTGTTGTTAAGTTAGCATTATCATGTCCCATGTTCCCCTTAGAACATGTAGTTCAAAAAGTGTGAGGAATTTCTCCCTCAAAGGACACACTCACCCAATGTGTCTCTCTCCCAATCATGCTCCCCAGAAAATCATTAGCAATACAAACCAATGGAACCATAAGGAGAATCATGCTAAATTCCATGTTAAGTAAAGGAGAAGGGCAATGGTCCCTCAAATGTATCCAACATAGTTTGACTCTCCACTACCATAGAAGATAAAATGATGGGCGGCCTCCCCACCATTTGCTTGCTGCCCTAATCTCTTCACAAATCTGGAGAAGGTGAATGATGAAATGTGCAATGTAAGTATGTTCTCCATGAGAAATATCCTCCCCATCTCCTCTTAGGGAGTGATCATACACAATGGCCTTATGTAGAACACCAAATCTAGAAGGAAGGATAGTCCTCCTTTGAGCAAATCCTTGCACATATATGGTTAAGAGATGCATATATATAAAAAAATCACTATGCAATCCAAAAGTACTCTTACCATATTTTTTTCTCATATAACTGGAGTGGCTCATAGATGAGTCTTTCCTCATCCTCAAAAGAAAAAGAGTTGACTGTGCTAACTCCTCCATCTCCTCATGATCCATGGAGTGCCTCCTCAAGTTCTTCAAGTGGTCCCCCCCACAATAAGAAAAGAAATGTAATGTGGCAATCATGGTTTACCCATGGTTCCTCCTGATATGTACAACATGTATAGTAAGGAGAATCATGCTCCCAATGGGCATCCTCAGTCTCAAGCCCACTCTCCAATCAAAGCTTCCCATGAATATAGAGATACTAGCAATACATGGAAGAAAAAACCAATAGAAACAAGTTGTCACATGACAATCGGAAAGTGGATGAAGGTCTTATACAAGGAACCAGTGTAGTGAATTCCTTGCCTACAACAAATCAATAAGAAACAAGTGCTCCTCTAGCCACTTGTTTGCTGCCACAATCATTTTACAAGATATAAACATGAAAATACAAATGGGTGTCAATGGTGCACACCAAAATTCATGTGGCCTTCCCCACAAACCACCAATGAGATAGCCAATATCAATTCTACAAATAAATTCAAGTACATCATCATACAATATGCAGGAAGAAATAATCCTCCATCGGACAATATGTTGCTCATAAGAAAACAGGAAGTACAAAACATAAGGTCAAATTGTACATCCTCCATCATGTACTTGAATACTTGAGCTGAAATGGCTCAACTGATAATGCTCCCTTACTCCCAATGAGTAGGAAGGTGGTTGTGACATCCTCACCATCATCATCTGGGCTATGCATCTCTCCATATGCATAAATATGTCTTGCTGAATGCCCTCCCAAATGAACTCCTTTGCCAAGGCAAGATATGCATCAAAATGCATGGAAAAGAAGTCCCCATGTGCTACATGCAGCAACTTCTCCTTGAGACTAGAATATATAGTCAAGAAGACTCTGCCATGTGAATAGATGACCATATCATCCACCATATACTCATCATCTCTATCTAGGTCATCGAGAATTATGCAAGCACCAAGATCCTTGGAGTACTCAACTAAGAGCTAAGATCTCGAGTAAGGATCAATCTTCCTGAGAAACAACGCTAGTGATATGGCATGTGAAGCTCTCCTCTTGCTGTTGTCTGCTACTTTGACATCCCCCATCCCAAATTTCTTCTCCAAACTCTTCACCTCTCCAAAATGCAAGAGCAGTGAATCCAAAGACAAAATGTCTCTCATCAATGATAGATTTGATGGCCTCCCTGGTGGAATGCCTCTATGCAGTGAGACATCAATGTCAAGAGTGGACTATACATATGGTTGGGTAACCTTTCCCTTGCTATCAAAATGCAATAAAATCTACCTCCTCTTTGCACTAGCTCTCTGAAATAGAGAAGAATTTGTGCCTCTAATCACATGATGCTGCTCTCCCTTCCTTCCTCCTCCTTCCAGCTGCAATGCTGCACAATCATGTTGCTCACTGATTGTGCTTGGACCTATATGAATGAGATCCTGGGGAATTCCTTGCAAGGATGCAAGAATCCCTCTAGTTGTATCAAGATCTCCTCCTCCCTCTACATGAGGTGCTAGATAAACTCTATAAATGACAGCACTGTTACCCTTAGCCTCCTCAACATGAGTGGGCAACCCTCCAATGATTGGATCCTCTCTTGGAGAAGGGATCTCTTTGTCTCCTTGTGCCAAGATACAAGATGAAGGTCTTTCCTCCAACAAATTATCATACAAGATATCAGCCTCCTTCACGGTCCTCTGAAGTGTTTTTGAGTCTATGGTTTCCCCCATCACATGCAAGGGTTTTGTTTTTTTGAATGTGTTTGTTTCCTCTACATGTGTTTCAGCATTCCTCCTATCAAATATTTCCATAAAAGATCTAATGAACATTGCATAGGAAGAATTATTTGCATTATTCAAAGTAAAAGACTCAAATAACCACCATGCATAGACCTTACCTCCCAAGTGCAGCACTGCTACTCTAATGGCCTCATCTTCGGAAATCTGATGTTGCTGCAAAAAGGTGTCTAGCTCTTCTATCCAAGTCCTGGATGAACAAGTAGGGGAACCATAAAATATAGATAGAAGAAATATACCCTCATTATGCTGCTTTCTCCTCCTCACCATGATCTTGAAAAACTCTGGAAAATTAATATGATCTCTAAACTTCTGAGTTTGAGATTCATACTCATGCAAGAAACCACCAAGAGTTCCTTTCTTTAGGATTTCTTCTCCTTCTTGCTTCCTTATGGAAAGACTGGCCATGTGACTGCATTGTTCATCATAGGGTGTGGCTGCATGCTCACACTTCTTATAAGAAAATATAGAGTTTGACTCAGTTTCAAACCCTCTTCGAGATCCTGTACATATCTCCCTCCTTATCTTCTCAAATTCTTCATGAATGCTCTGTACATATCTTGGAAGAAGCTTTCTAAGCTTATCTTCCTTTTTCTCTCCAAAAAATGGAGTCTTCATCTTCTCTCCCCTCGATAGCATGATGGCTGAGATCCATCAGTTGAGCCAAATATCATGCTCTAATACCACTATAATGTTCCAAATTAGGAAAATGCTACAACAATGAGAGTATCTCAAGATATTCTAAAGCTGGAGCTACAGAAATATGTAAACACAAAAAATGGAGTAGCAGCAAGAATCAACTCATAGAAAGGTGAGAGAAGTACATAGCCATCTCATTAAACAATATATGCAAAAATTGAATACAAGATCTTGTGGAAAAAGGGTGCTCAAGATAGGCAATTCTCAGCCTCAAAGAACAAGTACATAAATCATGATGAAACACTGCTACACATGTGAGCTCAAGCTATGAAAGTGAAGTTTTATAGAGGGACTGCATGCTAACATATTTCAATAGATAGATATACAAGTGTATGGCCCAATAAAACATTGGGAGTGAAGATCTTAGCTCCCAAAGGCTACCTCATGTCAACCCTAGAAGGATTGGCTCTAAACACAAAATCTTCAAAATGTTGGAGTTGCTAGGCAGCAACTGCAACTCGGAAATAGAACTGGATGGAGATGGTTGAATATGGTGCTCAAGCTGAATATGCATCCTCCAATGGATCTTTAGAATGAAAGGCTAATCCTTTCACCTAAGATCTCTCCCTCCAAACATATCCGCAAAGCCCTACTGCAAATGCTCCTCTAGAATAACACAGTCACTAGATGAAATTGCACTGTAGCGTAAGGGAATGGGTTGGCCTTGATACCAAAGTCTGCAATAATCTTTGAATACCTCCAAATTGATCTTCCAAAGAGAAGAGAGACTCCTCCTCTGAAAAATAGCTGATGGAGGTGGTGTATTGAACGCTCACTACAACACCCAGCAACAAAACATTATTCCGCTACAGAAATAATGCTATCTTGGTGTAGGATGCTTGGCCTCAAGCCTATATGTGAGGAAAATAAGTACAGTCCCTCAAGAGGCCCCTCAGGAAGGAGAAGGAATCCTAAAAAGGAATTCCCCCTGCAACTCTTGCTAAACAAAAAAGAATGCACAATGTCTGAATAGACAATGAGATGAATAATACAAGCATGAGAAACAATGGTTGTCTTTCCCTCCTTTTAAACCTGTGAAAGCTTATCTCCATGGGTCCCACTGATTTTATGGTTTCCTTCACCAAATAACCCTCTTCCCATTCATACTGTGTTGTTCCTCTAAGTGTTCTCCACCTCTTGGCCCAACACTGTTGACTTGGTCAAACTTGACCTTGTCCACTTGCAAATAACCCTGTTTACACATGAGGGTGTGAAAACCAACTCCAATGATGATCCCCATTCATACTATGAGGGATTTTATTGAGTTTATTATTATGCATGGGCCTCCTTACCCATTTAATCTCCTCCTAAGTGAAAACAACAAAAATTAATGTTCCAAGTTATCGTCGGAAAATTTTGGAACATTACATTCAGACTGTACCTCTTGGATCAGCTTCATGACTGCACTCCTAGACTCGTTGGAAATAATTAATATGTTCCATAAACTAGCTGATAAGGGGAAATCCCAATTGATTTTTTGACTATCAATCTGTCTGCCCAAAGAGAATGTACTAGCCTAATGTGCCATCATTTCTTATTCTCTTCCAGCAACTTCTTTATTATGTTTACCAAACTCTTGTTTGAGGATTCTGCCAACCCATTACCTTGAGGGTAATAAGCTATGGAATGGCCCAATGTAATCTGATATTTGTGACAGAAATCAACCATCTTTTTGGATCCAAATGTAGTAGCATTTTGAGTGATAATTTTCCTAGGACAACCAAATCTAGACAGGATATGATTTTCAAGGAATGAAATGATGATTGAGTCTATGGCATTCCTAGAAGGGATGGATTCTATCCATTTGGTAAAGTAATCAGCTGCTGTAAGGATCCATTTGTGTTGGGCAGATGAGGTGAGATGGATTTTCCCAATGAAGTATAGACCCCACTGCTGAAAAAGAGCTTCAACAGTGATTGGTTGCAGAGGTAAGGGAAGCAATTTTCTTTTGCCTTAAAAAATTTGACATTTATGACAGGCAATGACCATTTTGTGGATATCTTGAAAGAGGGTGGGCCAGTAATAGCCAGCTCTAAGGATTTTATTCACAGTAGTTTTCCAATAGAGGTGGCCTCCAGATTCTCCTTCATGGAACTCATGCTTGATCTTATCTGCGTCATTCTCAGGCAAACACTTAAGCAATAATTCATTAGCATTTTTCTAATATAAATATTTATCTAAAATGAAGTAATTTACAGCTTTTAACTTTAAACCTTCCCTTTTTTTAATACAAACCAGGAGGGAAATTAAGATTTAGTAGCACATACAAAATATCAGCATACCAAGATGATTTCAGAAAATGATTTTCAATAAGTGGAGTTGCCAATTCCTCCTATTCATCTAATGTATTAAACATGTTTATATCAAGAGCTTGAAAGTTGGATTCAACCATAAGTTTTTCTAGTCCTTTACCTTTGATGAGCCTAGTGGGCTTGATTTCTAAGTCATATTCTAGTATTACAACAATCCACTTTCCTCTTTTCCCATCAAGATCTTGTGTCAAGATGTTTTTTACTACTGAATAAGGCACAAATGTTATGATGTGTGAGTGTAAAATGTACACTTTGAAGTCTTTTAAAGCTTTGACCAAGGCAAAGGCTTGTTTTTCCATTATATTGTACTTCAGAGGAGCATCTCTTAATTCCTTACTAAAAAATGCAATAGGCTGCTCTTGTCCCTTTATGTTTTTCTGTAAGAGGATAGTAGCCACTGTGCGTTCTAATGCAAATGAAAATATCAAAAAATCTTTTGTAAAATCAAGACTAACGAGAACTGGTGTTTGGGTAAGTGCTTGTTTTACCAGCTCAAATGATTTCTTCACTTTTAAGGTCCATTTAAATCCTTCTTCTCTTTTAAGCATGTTTGTCATGTTTCTAAGGAGTTCAGCTAGGTTGGGTATGAACCTTCTAAAGAAATTAATCTTTCCAATGAAATATTGAAGTTCCTTGATGTTTCTAGGATGATTGATTTCCAATATACCTTCAGTCCTCTTTGGGTCTATCTTTATTCCCTCTTCAGATATGATATGTCCAAGAAGTTTTCCTTCTTGGAGACAAAACAATGTTTTCTTGGGATTTAAGGATAAACCATATTTTCTGCATTTCTCAAAGACCTTTTTTAGGTGTATAAGGTGTTCTTTATCTATTTTGGAATAGATAGTGATATCATCTAAGTAAATCACAATGAAGTAGCCTATTTCTTCTGATAATGCAATATCCATGGCTCTCTGGAATGTGGCACCAACATTCATTAAACCAAAAGACATTTTCACATACATGAAAGTGCCCCAGGGAGTGGTAAAGGTTGTTTTAAGTTGATCATCTGGGTGTACCAATACTTGGTTATATCCTGAAAATCCATCTAGCAAAGAAATTCTTCTAGAACCTACCACCCTTTGTATAATATGATCCATTTTGGGCAAGGGATTGTTGTCCTTTAATGAGGCTTTATTTAAGTTTCTCAAATTAATACAAAGCCTTATTTCTCCTATTTTCTTCCTAACAGATACAAGATTGGATACCCATTCTTAGTATCTCACAGGGACTATAATTCCAGCATCATACATTTTTCTATTTTCTTTCTCAACCAGAGGTAATTAAACAGGGTTGATTTTGCACAATAGGCTTCTGGTTTTCTTTGAGGGGTATCTCGTGCTGAATTTTTTCAGTATCATATGATTTTAAATCTTCATAAATCCATGCAAACACATTAGAAAATTCTCTAAACAACTCAAGGTATTTCAGTTTGATGTGAGTTGGCAGCGTCTTAGATAATTTGATCATTTTAGGCTTTTCTTCACAGCCTATATTTCATTCTTCTACTTTAGCTTCAGTAGGTTCTATTTTTGGCTTTTTTGCAACATCATTAAAGTCAAACAATTCTTCTAAGGGTACCAGCCCCTTTGGTAAGCTTTCAGTTTTGGATTGTAGTACTTCTAGATCTTCTTTTGTTGAATCTATGTATTTCTCTGTTTTATGTTTGGATTCCTTGGTTAACAGATTTATATCAGCAATCTTAGGAGCTTCTTCTTCTTTAAAAAGTGATTTTTCCTTAGTGGGATAGTATTCTGCATACTCTGAATCTAAACTTGGCATTTTAAATTCATTTCTGGATTGTAGAAAGTCTTCTATTTATTTATCTCCTTCAAAAAATTGCCAGTATTTTTCATTGTCTCGGACTGCTGGTCTATATTTGACTTGAACTTTGTATTGCTTGCTTTCATAAGGTTTCAAACATGTACTAGTAGCAAAGGCTAGTCCATTGGCAAGAATATTTTGGTTTCTAAGGAAAAAAGTGAGTTGGAATTCAAAAAATGATTTTAATAGGTCCATGGCATCATATTTAAAGCTCTTAGTCTAGGATGTTTAGCAGTATATTCCCCATTTACTTGCCTAATTATCAATTATAAATCCCCATGAATTGTTATCCTCTTGGCTCCTAGTAATTTCAATAAATGTAGTCCTAAAAGGACTGCCCCATACTCTGCTATGTTGTTGGTGTAGTTAAAGTTTAATATGTATGAATGGCCTTCTACATGATTATTTTTAGTGTTGTGCACCCATATGTCTGCCCATGCACCAGTTTTAGTGCAAGACCCATAAAAACGCATGCTCCAAAGATGAATGTTTTTAGATTCCTCATTAATTTTCTTTCTGTCCTCTCTGCATTGTTTATTTTGATTATAATTGTGTTCTTTTTGAGGGTCTACACTATGTTTGTCTGTGTCTTGTTCCTCAAAGTTTTCAATGTGTTGAGGAATTTCTCTTTGGTTGTTATGATTGGCACTATGTTGACTACTATTTTTATGCTTAAGACCTTTGTTTTGTTTGCTATGATCTTCTAATTTAGCAAACTGCTTGGATGATTTTTCTTTCCCTTCATCTTTTTCTATGGCTACCACTATGTTGGCTGATTTTTCATTTTCTAATCCTTTCTCATTAGGAATCTCATCATTGTAAAGAATGAATGAGTCAAGGTCAGTATGTATAGAATAAATATGAGAGTTTTCTAGTCTTTCTTGGCTACTCACCATGTATTTCATGTGTGTTTCCCTATAGAGTCTTCTAGGTTGACTGAAGACCGGGATGGTGGCATAAGTCATATCCATTTGCATTGTGCCTTGCAATTTAGCACCCCAAGATATTGAAATAAGCATCCCATATTTGGGGGGTATATCAGCCACAACAATATCCATCACTGAGCTTTTGGTTGGGATTTGTGCTAAATTGACACAGAGATCTTTTATTAGGCCTAAGCATTTAACTCTGTTGGAATCAAAAGAGTAGAAATATTTATAAGGTTTGGTTACCTCAAGGCCTAATATTTCCATTATCACTTTGGGCATTAGGTTATGTGATGATCCTGAATCATGCATGGTATTGTGTAAAATTTTATCATGGATGTTTAAACTGACATAAAAAGGAGGAATTGCTCCTTCTTGAAATCTTCCATCTACTTCTCGTCCAAATAGAAGCTCAGGTTTGTCGTCATTTAAGTTAACAGAACCATTGTGATCTCCTATGTTCAAAGCCTTTAACAATTGGGACCTATATAAATTTTGAGTGACTAACTCAGTGAGAGGGATAGAGATTTTTATCTTAGAAATTTCACTCTCTATGCTGAAAGGAGTTTGAGTTTTGGAAATGTTTAATTCAACCTTTTTAGTCACTGTTTTCTCAGCAAAATCAACTTGTTGGCTTTTATTATTTACAGTAGTTAAAATGGTTTTTTTAGGAGCATTAGCTGAAGTGCTAGTGCTTCTAGGTCACCACTATGATTTCTAGAATTTTGGTTGTCTTTTCTCTTGTTTTTATCAGAACTTTCAGCCACTATGTTATGAATTTGTGTTGCATCTTTGAGTTTGTTTACAGGGCTATTTTTAGCAGAATTTTTAGAGGATTTTTACTTGGGAGTGTCTTGGTTTTTTTTACTTCTTAAGTCATATTTTTTGTGTACTTCCATTATAGCATTTTCAAAGCCTAGTTTGTAGTCTTCTGATTCTAGGCTTTCTTCCTCCTCATGTATGCATGTGACTTGTTTTTCTTCATTGAGGAAAATAGTATCCTCATTGTTTACTCCCAACAATTTCATGTGATTTTCCTCTGTTTCTTCTATTATTCCTCCATCCTCATCAATATAATTTTCTTGGGAAGGGGTACTAATCTGTTGATCGAAATCCCTTTGTCTGTTTTGAGGTGGATTTCTCCTAAAGTTCTGATTTTGGTTCTGATTTTGATTTGTGTTTTGAGGAGCTGTTTGATTTTCTATAGGATAGGCTCTATCATTTACATTCATTCTATCCATCATCCTTTCCATGGTTTTCACTAAGTTATCAAGTCTTGAATTAGATGTGGAAGGTGCAACTTCATCTCTATATGTCACCCTTTTCTCATTTTTCATTCTAGCTCTTTTGGCAAGAAGATTTTCCTCAACACTTACTTCCCCTCTTTGCATATCTTCTAAAGTGAGGGGTTCCCTTTCTCTTAATTGATAGGCCATTTCAAGGTCAAATCCATCAAGGAATTTAATTAGATCAATACCTTGTGGTGGTTTCATGTGGATTGGTAGGGCATTGTACACACTATTAAATCTAATGCAATACTCCTAAACACCTTCTCCATCATTCCTCTTAATGTTCTCATACTATGATAGAATCTGGAGAGGGTTATTTTTGACCTCCCATTTGTTTAAAAATAATTGATGGAAAGAAGGGAGGTCATTGATACTATTAGGGGTTAAACCTTTGAACCATTTTCTTGCTTCGCCCCATAAACTTTGAGCAAACATCCTAAGTTTAACTGTTTCATCATCTATTTCTTGTTTGTCGAAGTATTCATCCATTTTTTCCACATGTTGTTGAGCTGTAGTAGAACTACTAGCATCATATAAGGGAATTTTGGATTGATAATCTAGTGGTAGGAAAAATAAAGGTAAAGGAAGGACTAGAGGAGCATACCATGTTTCCATGATATAAAGTTGTGGGAGAAATGGGATATTTACAAGTGGAGGAAGGTGATGAAGTGGAGTGGTTTGAATAGTGGATGTATGAGTGGGTGTAACAGAAGTACTTGGATCAGCAAGGGACTGTTGAGCAACTTTGTGATGAGAGAAACCAGCGTTATGAATGAAATGAAGATCAAGGGTAGTGGATGGGGAGGTTTCTCTACTGCTATTATGTTTTTAGTTTTGAAGATCAAAGTCTATAAAATATATACAACTAAGTGACTTGGTTCTATATGGGTTTCTTATGAAAGGTAAGTGAACTTGGGTATCTTACAGAGCTGCAAGGTTTTCAGGAACTGAACTTGCTCTGTGAATTGGTCTGAAAATGGTTGAGTGTTTGGATGTAGGAGACTTCATAAGGATATTTTCTGGATTGTCAACTATTTTAGGATGATTTGGGTTAGGATAAGCTCTAGTGTGAATTATTTTAGAAGCCAGGGTTTATACCCAATGATGAGAAAAGTTCAACCAAGTATGACAGTCTTAAAAAGGCAAACTAATCTTTGTAAGAAAACTTATCCTCAAAGTTCTCTTAACTGGGTTTTTAATGTTATGATAAAGTAAGTTTCCCAGTGGAGTCTATGGAAAACTAGGGGAAATCAGCAGGCCTATTGAAAACCAGCGGAGTCACCAGGCGGAATATTTTTACTTGTTTTCTAGGACTAGTTGTTGTCCACCATCAACAATCAGGGACCAATCT
This sequence comes from Pinus albicaulis, assembly GCA_034641835.2. Lineage (NCBI taxonomy): Eukaryota > Viridiplantae > Streptophyta > Pinopsida > Pinales > Pinaceae > Pinus > Pinus albicaulis. The sequence continues at coordinate 1,377,337,790 of CM076581.1, forward strand.
TGGAAGACACTTGATTTATTTTTAGGAAAGGGGTTTTCTGGGTTGTAGAAGTTATCTATTACTCAGTATCCCCAGTATGGTTGCCACTATGTTGGCTCCCTATGATTTACAAGATTAGCAAGAATAAACACTGCAGGGGGCCACATCAAAACCACTTTGGAATCCAAGGACCTAGCCTTCCTAGATTTAGAGAGGGATCTCTCTGTTAAGTGTTTTCAAAGGATATATCTTTATGATTTTTTTATGATATTAGGCTAGATATGAAGCTCTTAGGAACTTGTTTGTTTTCTTTGGTTGCGATGGATATCATTAACTGAAAAGGTCATTTGAAAGGTGAAGGTGAGAGTAGACTGAGGAATGTTTCTGCTGAAAAGATAGGTCATGAAACAGTATTAACCCATTGGGCAATGGAGTAAAAAAAGGATTTAATTGTACAAAAATTCTTCAAGGGTTTCCATAGGGAAAGTCATCTATATCAAAGGATCTTTTAGATTGAATTTGTGATATGGAACATTAAACTGTTTTGAAAGAAGAAAAGCTAAAACCAATTAAGAATCTAACTTCACTAAGACAAGAAAAGCCTTTCAAAGTAATTGTTTGAAGCAAGCCAAAGGACAGGGAAAACCATAGAGTTCTTTGGAAAAATTTTTATTAAAGAAAACTTCTCAGAAAACAATCCAGTAATCCTAAGAATACTTTTAGAAAGGAAAAAACATATAAGAGAACAAGGAAAATAGCCTAAGATCAGATAGAAACTATGAATCTAGCCTGCTTTTGGCATACTTTCAAGGGATCTTTCAAGGCAACTGTTAAAGAATAGCCAGAGGACAGGGCAAACCATAGACTTCCATGGGTTAAATCTAGTTTGAAAACCTTGAAAAGAACATTCAAGAATAATATCTCAAGTTGTACATAGAAAGACATGGGCTCACCAACATTTCTTCACTGGTTATAATCTATTGAATCATTCTCAAATCAAAAAGTTGGATAAACCTAGAGGGAAATTAAGAATCCACTAAACATACCTTAGTAGAGGAAAATATAAAGATAAAGCTTTCAGGTAGAAATAGGGTCCTTTTTGGTAAATCCTACTCTAAATTTTCTGTTCTTTATCAGAGAAAATGGACAGTATGTGAAACATAAGGAAAGGAAAAAATAGGGAGAAATAACATCACCATTAACATAGACCAGGATCCAATGAATCAACTTGTATTATTGATGTTCAAACCAGTTACATACTTCAAGTCCAAGAGGTCTCTACAGCTCAAAACTTCTCTTCTCAGCCTAGTATTGTTCAACTACTCAACAACACTTCAACAACTTCAGCAACTGTCTTACACTCCAATAATAATCCAACCCACAATAAAATGAACTCCTCATACAGTATTTATAGATACATGAGGAGGTGGAGTGAAAGAAAGGGTCTCTAATGGTTTATAAATGACAAATTTTAATATTTTTGACCTTTGAGACCATGCAAGGCCCAAGGAAAAATGTATTTAAGTCTAACTTTGCATTACAATAACTTTTTGAACTACTTAGTAGCTTTTGTTGACTTTTAGGATTTTTTAGGTAGGCTAGCAATAACTTCTAGGATGTCATTTGGAAATATCTCTAACTTGGAGTAACGTTATGTGTCTTTTGATGCAATTTAGGTCTATAGGTGGCATTTTTTATTCTCTTGGAGAAGTAATTTCTTCACTGATTTATGCATTCGAAACACTCCTTCTGGATGATTTGTCTGTTTGGTGGCGTTAACTCTCATTAGGCCTTTGATTTGGATTTAGGAATTCTTTATCATATTTTTGCCTTTTGTCACTTTACTGACTATTTTTTCATTAATTCTTTTATCTTTATACTGTGTTTTATCTTTAATCTTCATGGGTTAAGCCCTTGATCTTCTTTCTCTTGACTTTAACCTTTAACCTTTTTTGTCTTTTGATGTTTCTGTGAGAAGGTGGCTTTCTCTGTGCTAGAGGGTTGTGTTACACAATCAGCATTCATGAGGCTCTGATCACCTTTAAACCTTGGAACCGTACTCTCCCGTTTTGTGTTCTTTGGAGCCAAGGATTGTCATCCTGAGGCTCTTTGCAACGTAAATTTGCTGTGGGAGGGTCGGTCCATATGGCCGCCATTAAACCTGCAACTTGAAACACAAAACAATTATAAAAACCTACGTTTCAAGGGATAAATTTCTTCAGAGGAATTGGTGAAATCGTTATGGAGCATTGCAGAGGAAGTAAGATGCACAGAGGAGGTTCCATGGTGGATTTTATGAAGAACGGGGTTTTAAACTTGAATAATGGCGCATAAATAGAAAAGGTGATTTTTTGGAATACCAGGGTGGTATTCACGTAGGGCATGGGTGGTAAGTGGTAATGGGATTGATGAACACGATACCGCAGAATGGGTGACATGTGTCTCAGAAAAACTGCCCATTTCACGTTGAATTTGGGCATTAAAAGATTTTGGTGAAATGGGCATGAAGATAACTATGGGATTTTAGATCTGTGGGATCTAGATATATGGCAGAGATGGAGCGCGATGGCACAAAGTGCTCAGCCAAAGAAATGGTTGGACTGGCTGTCGACGTCAGCAATTTTGTCGGGGAGCGGAAAAACTATGCAATAAGATTTATGGAACTCGGGATCTGTCATTACCATTGGATTAATGAGATCAATGGTTAGGATCTTATCATGAGTGGTGAGTGAATAAGTCGTGGTGGGGAGAATGGAATATGGAAAGGAGATAATCGCCATTGGATCTGGAGGATCAATGGTGAGGATTATTCGATGGGAGAAATGGAAAAATGGAGATCGTGCAATGAGAATGGAGGGGAGAAATCCCGATGATCTTTGGATTGATTGCGACCAATGGCTAATATTTAAACGAAGGAAACAAGGGTGAGGTGGGAAATATATAACGGGAAGGGGATGAAGATAAGGGGCGAGGATAAGGTCATGTGGAGGAAGAGTAGGACCAGGGGCTAAGAAAAAATGAGCATGGATTTACCCAATGGTCACGGGATGAGGTTATATGAAGAAAGGGCTGAGGGCTTAAGCCCAAAAAGGGATTAAGGCCTAATTTTACGAAGGGGTCTGAAAAGGCCTAAAAAAGTGGGTTTTTTTAGATTGTTTAGAGGTTTTGATAGGATAAAAAGGGTGATTTAAACCAGATAAATGGGTATTATAAGGTTTTTTTAGGGAGAATGAAGGGCCAATGAGGGAGAAAATGGGAATTTTTAGATAAGGAAAATATCATTTAGGGTAGGTGAAAAATGGGTGAAATGGAGGGACTTTGGGAGGAAATTGTGAAGGTGAAAATGATGGAAAAAGGTTTGAAAACAGTCTTATTTTGTAACAAAAAGACTACTTGAAGGATTTTGAATGAACATTATCAATGAAATGGATTTTTGAAAGATAATGAACACAGTTAGGTTTCAAGAAGTCACAAAGTTTCAATCAAATTTGTTTCTTGAAAACTGAAATACTAATTTAGCCATCATGAGATATAATAGAATTTATAGATGGCTAACAGAAATGAAGAGCCTCCTCTCCTCTTCCTGTAGCATCCTCATATGTTAAACTCCTTCAAAGAACAACATGTTGTCTCATCATTAAATCTCCAAGTTTCCCCTCCCAAGTATGCAAGATAGTTTTTGGTGACAATCCCAAATAGCTATCAACACGAAAAAGTAAAATGCCCATGGAGGCAAAAATGTGTTGTTTAGAGGCCTTCTTGAGGCATGAAATCTGAAATATGTTGGGAATCATCATACCCATGAGAATCTCCCATCCCCAAGCTATCATCCATACAAAATGAGCCACCTTCCAAAATGGTAACTCATGAAAATTCTCCTCCACCTTTGGCTCTTGTAATGTAGGTGGGTTGCATAACTAAAAATGGGAGAGGATTTTGTTGAAATCATTCTGTCTCTCTCTCCACTTACCATAGATATAGAAATACCGATCTTGGGTTACAATGTTATGGTCATTAAGGAGCCAAAATGCACTTGGACTCTCATGATCCCATTCCTTAGTTCCAAGAATCACTCTTGCCTAATCCGTCCTAGTGAATAGAGTATCTTCACTATATGGGAAAAACAATAAGAATGGGATGTGTGTCATGTAGCATGTTGGATGGTGATAATAGTCCTCAAAGTGAGTCCAATTTTGTTCATCTTCTTGTTGTCTCAAAACATGTTGTGATAAGTGACCATCCAACCACTTACTTGCTTCCATAAGCTTATAAAAAGCTTGGAAATAGTAGAGGATATTAGGTTTTTTTTGAACATGATCCAAGAAAAACATGTCTTTCCCAAAATCCTCCATAAAGTGGTCATCCCCATCACTAAAAGTAATCCCAAAAGGACCATGAAATCCCCAAAGAGGTTTTCTCTCTTGTGGAGCAATGTGCCGCAAATGAATGGTAAAGGAGTGCACAAATATTGTTAGTTGATAAATAAATATCAAAACACAATATTTACCATATGTTGTAGCCATTTTGGTGAAGAGTTTCATAGATAAGCCTTCCTATCTCTCCATCAAAATGGAGAGTGATTGAAACAAACTTTGAAGGCGGTTTCTGCCCTCCTCATACATAAAAAAAGTTACACATCTCTTGATATGTTGGTGCACATCTTCTTTGAGACCCTCCCAATAGAATCCCTCCATAATGGAAAGATAAGACTCAATTAAGTCTACATGTCCTGAAGAAAGTGCTTCATATGTTGCATGTAGAATTCCCTCCTTGATCTTGGAGTCTTTAGTCAAGTAGATTTGATCACGAAAATAGATGACTCCATCAACCACTTTATACCTCCTATACATCACTTGTTCATCGAGAACCTTACATGTGAAGAGGTTCTTGGAATATTCTACCAAGAGTTGGGACTCTCAATATGGATCTAGGCTTCCCAGGAATGACAACGCAGTAGAAATCTGATTTAAAGATCATGTCATAACATGGTTATCCTCTTTGACATGCTCAGTGCCAAAGTCACATGTCAGAGTGTTTTTACTCCATTTTTTTTTCCTCCCTTGCAGTTGATATTTCCCAAGACAAGGTTGAAGTACATGGAAGTCAGCCTCCTCTTAAAAGGTCTCTCTCTTCCAAAAATTCCATAGTTTGGCCCATGCATGCAAGAGTGTTAATACCCTCTTTTCATATTCAAAAATATTTCTCATGTGTGGAAGTATCATTTTCTTCTCCAAGACTATGGAGTGGCCATTTTTCACTGTGCTCATGTCATTATAGATTTCTGATTCATTTTATAGTGTAGACAATTGAGTGGGATATGGCAATGTCCAACTCAAAAAATTGATCATCTCTCCTTGGAACCCATCAAAGGTTCTTAGCGTTGTGGTAGCTCCTCCAAAGGCTCCTTCCTTAGCCAAATATGTCAATGTTGTACTAATTTGAGAGAAAACTTTATCTATCTTCTAATCAGGGGGTCTACCTAGTGGAATGCCTCCATGCAAAGAGAAATCAAGGCATAGAGCAGGATGTATATGTGTGTGGACTAATTTATCCTTGCCCTTACTGCCAAAATATTCCTACCTCTTTTGTGGATCAATATTATGAAATAGAGAGGAGTGTGTGCTCCTCATCATATGATCATTGTCCTCCCCTTTATCTCCTTCTATCTCCAAGATCTCACAATTTGTCAATGATGGCATAAATTATACATGGACTGTACCATGACCTCCATATGTGAGATTCTTTGGAACTCCTTGCAAGAGTGCAAGGGTTTCTCTTTTTGGAGAAAATTCTCCATCTTCCTCTTCATGAGGTATTGGATATGCTCCTGATATGACAATGCTGTTACATCCAACCTTCTCTATCTCCTCATCAATATTTGAGAATGCCTTATAAAAAATGAGAGACCCTAGATCTAGTCTCCTTTACAAAAATCCAAGATTACCCGGCAAGGGTTTCTTGATAAACATAAAGTAAAAGAAGTATATGATGGAGATATATGGCTGAATCATGCAGTATGGATGAATAACTTTATAAATATGGCTGAACATAGAAAGAAATGGCTGTAGCTCCTCCTACTAGCTTTCCGGGAAAAATGTTGGTCCTCGTCGTGGGAAACTGGCTCATAAAACAGGGGTTTAAACCCTTCCACTGCAACACCATGATAAATAACATAGTTTCTCCAAGGGACTACGTTGTAGCTATAGGTGACTACTTGGCCAAGTGTTGGATGGTGGAAATGAAGTTCGAAATACTCCTCTCATATTTATTAAACAATTCCTCCAAGGAAGAGTGGGGAATTCCCGCATGAGAAAACCCTTGCACTAAAAAGTGAAATAAACTTAGCTAAATAGCTGAAGCATGAAATAATTCTAAGAAGACCCAATCATCAAATCATATTCTCAATCATACCCCATATGGATGCCATTCCCTCCATTATATAGATGATGAGATTTCTCACCATGGGTCCCACCCATTTATGAGGTTACTTACATGCAAAGGCTCCTCCTCCAAAATTACGTTGTCTCCATTAGCCCCACTCTTCTATTTATAGTTCTATTTGATTTGGTCAACCATGACTTAGTCTCCATGCATTGTCTCCTTTCACACCCAAGGTGTCTTTATTCAGACTAGCTAGACTGATCCTCATTCACATTGAGATATCTTTATTGATGATCCACTCCTCCCATATAAGTGTTGTTGAATTGGTCAAACTTGACCTTGTCCATATGCATTAGCCCTTGTTCACACATGAGGGTGCTTGATCCAGTTATTAACATGATCCCTTTTCACACTATGAGGGATTCTATGCCTACTTAAGATATTTATGGGCCTGCTTATGCATTTATTCATCTAACTAGATGGTAAGAGAAAAATTAATATTCCTATTAGCTACATGCTAATTTAGGAATATTACATATTCTAAAATATTCTCCTAAAAAGAACTTTAAAATTCACCTAGTAGTATACATAACCATATCCAAAATCTCTGATAGCTCAAAAAAATAGAGGGGTCAATTTTGAGTTAGAACAAGGTACAAGTGTCCGTAATTATAAACAAAGTATGCACTCATTGGATTCACATCCATTGGGCACACATCCATTGGATAAAATTCAACATAATTTGACACATTGAGTATAATTCGGTGCAATGTTGAGCACTCTAGGTAGTTTTGCATACCATGAACACTTATTAGACACATGGAACTATGGTTTGAACATTATTATACATTGAATAGTTAGAAAACAAGTCATGAAGTGGGTAGAGCAATTACCAATAGGCATAGTTGAATTTGGAAAGATGGGAATTTCGGCCACTCGGGCTTGGAGGAGCTTACATGTGAAAGATAAGTTTTCTATAATAACTGGAAGCCTCAAATGTATCAATTGTAAAGGAGATTTGTGATTTTTTCTAGATTCAAGGTTAGAAAAATAGAGTGAATTGCAATGGGTAGGCTATAACAAGAAGAAGAATTGTCCCATAGGAGTGTTTTTTAAATATTTGTAGTTTCCTCTTAACGAGACATGCAAATGAAGATATCGAAGGAACTTATGGGAGGTTATCAACTTAAATGAAGCAGAAGGACATTTTTCACTACCTGAGATGATGGTCATTTTTAGATAATGTTAGTACCAAAGTAGGCTTATTCCCATATGTAATCGATGGCATATTCAAATTCAAGATTTATGTAGATCCACATATAATGAATTTTAACTACAAGATAATCAGTATCACATGATGTTGGAATGGTAAATCCTCTCTGTGGACAAAGATGATCCCTCTTGCTGTAGAGTGGGTCTAGAAACAAGGGAACAATCTAATGTGTAGATTCCTAGCTAATGAATGAAATAGGTTGGGGTATATTTTCTTACCTAGATTCCAACACGATTGTTGCAACTATAGTAGTGGCGGCCTCCTGATCTTTGTCCCGACAGGTCACGGTCCTTCAGCAATGGTACTCGTATTCCTGCACAAAGATCAAATACAAGAGAAACATAAAAGACAATAATTGCAATCGTAGCTAACTAGTCAGTCGAGGAAGACTAAACACATCGCGTAAAATAAATCATATTAACACAAGATGGGAACCAGAAAATAGTCATGTATATATAAATAAAAGAAAGAGTTTAAAACCTAAGCCTTGAAATCGTAGCCTCCTTCTCTGGGTTCAGTCGAAGCGCGTCTCGAAGGATCGTTGGGGAATTGGGATGAGGCAAGGACACAAGCCTAAGTTCTCTCTCGAAAAAGGTCTCTTTCTTTGTTTTATCTCCCTAGCAAAATGTTCAACAATTCTCTTTAGCCTTTCAGCTATAATTGTTCAAATAGTGTATCAATTAGAGAGAGATTTATTTATAGAGGAAGAGGAGGAGGTTGGGATCCCTACAATGGTGGATGGGAGGCCTTATCCTCTAGGAGGGTTCCTCAAAAGGTGGAAACAAGAGGCCAAAGAAGGGTGGTCATGGTTATATAGTCGAAGCACCCAGGCTCACTCACCCACAAATTTTTTATCATGGAAAATTCGCCTCTATTTTTAAAAAACATTCCAAAAAAATCTTGGCATAGGTAGCTCACTGGGACAGAATGCCAATGGGTGAGGGGCCAAGTGTTAATCATCCTCATTAGCGCAAGGGCATAACATTCTACCAGCACCAACCAAAAACATGTGTTTCTGATGGTTTTCTCAAGGAATTGTCAACAGAAGGAGTGTTTTCCTCATGGAAATCGATGCAATGATGGTATTTGAAAGGAATGGCACTTCTTATTAGTCATAGAAATGGTCCTCCAATGTGCAGGATGGGGATTGCAGGGACAGTGACAAAATGTTGTGTAACAGATGCCCCATAAAGCATGTGTTCGGAGAGAGAGGGAGGCGTGAAATGCTTTATGAGAACACGTTCAAACAAAACAACATTGTTATAAGACATACAAATACAAATACAACTGATATATCTAATACATGAACATGTGGCATGGGCACAACCATCCATAATAGAGTACATAACAACTGAAATCTGAAGTATGGATACAACCATCTTGCAGTAAGGATCAACAAATAGACTCAAGTACGGTTGCAGCCATCTAATCAAAAGATTCATACAATAAGTCATGATAAACCACAGTGTCCTGTAGCCTGTATCTTATTAGACAAAACCCAGGGTCTTGCGCTCCATCTTGACCCGAACAAGTACAAATTCAAGCATGCGAATATGTGAGCTGAAGTCGAACATGCAAGAAAATCACCTGATTACCAGCCAGTGATGAAATTTGTTAACAGGCATGAGAGAAACCACCAATAATGAAAATGGCTCTCAAGGTACAACAGGTACAATCCACTAGCCAGTAACAAAAGATGTTAATAGGCACGAGAGAAACCACCAATAATGAAAATGGCTCTCAAGGTACAACAGGTACAATCCATGGAATGTGAAAACTGATCTAGCATTGAACACCCATAGAATCACTCGATCGAAGGCCAATGATGTCGACCTATCGTCGAATGTGAAGAACCTGCCATTGAGGCATGTAAGCTCCAAGGTACCAAAGGGGAGTCTCTAGGTCAACTTCCTGGATAATGAGCTGAAGTCGATAGGAAGTGACCTGGTCGAAGGAGGGACATAATGTTTCCCACATCATCGACACGAGACAAAAGAAAATGATTATTGTGAATCAGGACTAAACAGAGGATTAGAGGAAGATTGAAAATTGTAAAGGAAATCTTCTCTTGAAAATATTACCGACATGACTCTCAGTTTAGAAGTATTTGACATCAAGGGATCTGAGGTTATGATGACGTGAAAAAGAGTAGATGAGAGGCCAAAACATATCAGCCAAACCCATGTAGGAAAAAATGACGAAATGAGATGTCCCCAACCTGACACGAATGAAAATGAGTGTCATGTTCAAGAGTGACATACTACCAACACAACTAAAGAATGGTTCCATTTTCCCCCACCATTTCTGGTGAGTACCCCAATTATTTTTGAAAAACAAGCTTGAAGGGGATAGCATATGCTTGTGATGTAAGTTTGTCTTTCGAAAAAATCCATCCTAGTACATTTTACAAGCCCTACGAAGGAGGAACTCAGTTAACGTCATGGTGATGATTTCTGATGTCATCAAGGTTTAATCAGTCTGACAAAGAAAAAGATCAACATCTTTTCATATTTCGAGATTTTCCAAAGAAGCAGAAAAGAAAACTCCACCGGGTCCCTTTTCGTAAATAGTACCTCAGATCTGAAAAGGTAGAAAACAATATCCGAGAGAACTTCTTAGTTGTGATAGGCTAAGGTATTCCTTTTTCGTAAATACTCTATCCCAGCCCGAAAAAGGCGTAAACGTATACTGGGTAGATATTGTTTTGTAGCCATTTAACGAGTTAAAAACGACAAGAGTCTCAACAATATTATCAGTTTTAGAGAGTCAGAAAAGATTTGAAAGTTGACTGCTCCCGGAGGAACAGGTGGTATTAAGGGTAGCAACTAGTTCTGGTGATGGTGGAACTGCTCAGAACAAGTAAAGGTCAAGAGGCTAGCTAACAAGACCACTCATCGCAACGGTTCCTCAGGAATGGGTGTTACACCATTTTTTGGTCATCTAACCTATTATCATTAGATGGACCCAAGTACACCATGTAAGAGCAGTTTTACCCTAAGTAAAACTGCTTTCACTATGTTAAAACAGGAAACCCCAAAAGGAAATATTAAACAAACCCATATTTGTTTGATTTTCCTCATGGAATAATTAATTAAGCCATAATTTAATTATTATTCCCAGTCATGTTTAACCCAAAATCAAAGAAATTAATTAGATAAACCTTTATTTATCTTATTATTTTCTAGGAATAATTATTTAAACCTTATTTAGATGATATTCCTTGTTAAATATGACCAAATCACCCCCAAATAATTAAATAAATCACTATTTATTTAATTATCTTTCAACCACTTCCTTAAATAATTAAATAAATCATTATTTATTTGATTATCTTCTAACCGCTTCCTTAAAAAGATAAATAAATCATTTATTTATTTATTTTTGACAAATTAAGGGATTTGACCCAAGTCAAATACCTTTTCCCTCCAACAAATATAATAAAATATTCCATAAAAGTGGATCTAGATATGGTTAACCCATGCACCAAGATCTAGAATGACCCAATATTTTGTTATAAATAGGAGGGTTTTTCCTACCATTCTTCACCTTTTGTTGCCTATTAGATCACTCTGGATCTATACACTTGGTCACATATCTCCATCATTTTCTCCCATTGAGCTCTACTCTTTGCATTGGGTTTTCTACATCAACTAGAGAGAGAAATCTTAGATCTGAAGTGCTGAGGACTTCCAAGAACCCATCCCACTGAGGGGAATTGGATACTCCTTCTAGTTTTCCTCATAGGTGCCCCATTAATACAAAAATTCTTTCAAAAATTGTTCTTGTCTTGTCTATTGGTATATGGAGCAAACCCTTGTTTTTACTGCTTAATGTCTTTCCATGCATAGATCTGGTATTTTGCAGCTCTTTTCTTGTCTAACTAACCGTAGATCTGAAGATATTGGCAACCACTTTTGTTGTTAGGGCTATTAGTTATGCGTAGCTAAAGTGGTCCTTTTTCGTACACTTCGACAAAGGATTCATACTAACTAATGGCGACTCCACACGGGTTTTAAATTACGACCGCTGTCGTTTTTCATATTCCTGCATATCTAGCTACTTCAGACCCTAGGGTTTCTTTTCAGCTGTTTATTTTTCCTATTTTTATGTTGTTTTTCTCACATAAAACCCTAAAACATCAAAATTTCTAACTTCCGTGTGTTTCTGGCCCTATTGCGCAGGTAAGCGACACCAGCCGCAACTGAGACGACAACTTTTCTGAAAATCTACCGCCGAGACAACCGGAACTGGGGGTCGCACTTTTTGGCCCTAAACCTGCGACCTGGACCTCCAGGTCGCACTTTTCAGCCTGTTTCCTGCGACCTGCACCAAAATCAGGTCAGAAACTGCGACCTGCCATTTTTTCAGCAATTTTTCTGCAATTTTTCTGGGTTTTGCTGCAGCTTCTGCCAGGGTCCTCCAGCCTCTGTCTCAGCCCGTTTTGACCAAGTTCTGATCTGTTTTTACTCATCTAAGTGGGAACCTAGCCCCCTAGGGATTTAGTACCCTCCACTTTTTGTGGAAGAGTTTTAAGCTTTTTCAGCCGTCTGTTTTTCAGAGCTTCAGCCTCCTTTTTTCTAGCTCTGTTACCTCCCTTTCAGATCCTTTGAAATCAGCTCTTCTACCTCTCAAATCACCTCCTGAAGATTTGTTTGGATCTACTTTTAGGGCCTCCACCTTGTCCCCTCCGTTTTTTGCTGATTTCCTTCCTTTTTCCAGCCACCTTGCCTCTGTCTTTTGGCTGTGATCTGCACCTCTTTTCAGCAGCTTTGTCCTTTAGATCCCTGTCCCTTTTTGACCTTAGATCTCTTGGCCTCTTTTCTGTGTGTTTTACCTAGATTTTTCCCTTTCTTTACAGATTAGTTTTGAGAGACCCGCCTTCTTGGGTTAGATAGATGCACAAGTAGCTGTTATTTTTCTGTTATTTCAGCATTATATACTGTTCTCTGTAGGTTTATTTCCAGCTACGCAGCACACTTTTTTCTTGCTCTCAAAATGGAAAGGGTTTAAAAATTAAAATTAACGCATGCCACACACTGACCCTAAGCGAAGAAGCTCCTGGTTAACACCACCTGGCAAAGACTCTAAAATCAGTTGTCACTGCACCTTTTCTGCCCTTGACCTCAATTGATTTTGTCCCTTTCTGCCCCTGTCGGTTTCCTTCTTCCCGTCGTCATTGCGCCCCCAAGGCGCCTTTCTCAGAAACTTCTTGGCCTTCACCCTCAGTTTCTGGTCGATCGACCTGCTCCGACCCGCCGTCGTCGAGCCAGTCCTCCTCCGAGTCCGCACTCTGACTCCGCTCCTGATTCATCGGGTTCCCCTTCTCCTTCTGGTTCTCCCCCTACCACCATGTCTAGTCCAGGGCCTAACGCTAGCGGTTCTCCCGGCCCTAATGTCGGCCCACCTACTAGCGGAACCGCCACAGGAACGACCCCGACCACCCCTTTGCTGCCGTACATTGCAGGCCTCAGCCTCCCCGATTTCAATCAGTTGACCAACGACCCTATCCGCCACAATGTTGGTTGTCCTGCCATGCCAACCAAGCTCCCTTCCGACATTCCTAAATTCGAAGGCCAAGCTGGAGGAGATCCAACCAACCATGTCCGATCTTTCCACATGTGGTGTTCCTCCAATTCCATTACCGATGACTCCATCCGTCTTCGTTTGTTCCAACGCACGCTTACCGACGAAGCTTCTAAATGGTATGTCGAACAAGCCACCTCTACCCATACCACCTGTGAGACTCTTTCCTGCTTCCTTTTGTCGTACTTCCGGGGCCTCCCTCTCTCGATACGATGATCGCACGAGCTCTTGACTTCCTTCAAGCAATCCTTCAAGCACGCCCTTCTCCGCCCATGTTCAAATGAAGCACGGGCGACAGTAGCTTATGTCGAGCCCCTACCTTCGAAGATCCGGTTTATATGACGGTTCCTTCGAACCCTTCCCGCCTCCTATCGCAAAGATGTCGCCTCTCAATTTCTCAAACCGAAGAAGCCGCCCTCCAACAGTCTTGAACATGGACCCGACCTACGCTCAACTGCTATGTTTATACTGGCCCTTCCCGACCTCCCAGCCCGTACACTCTGGGGCATCTCATTCCGCCGACGGTATCGTTGGAGCCCTTTCCCATCCATGCGCTGAAACTCCTATGGGCTATGTACTCCCTGGGGAGAGGTGACTCCTCGGCACTCTCCCCCTCACAGTAGCATGTATCGAGGATACGGCATACCTCCTCCTTTTGCCCAACCTCACAACACCTCAATCTTGCCCAACCTACCATACCCTTATCGCCGGCACAGTGCACCATCTCCCTCAACCTCCTCCTTCCTCCTCCCTTGCCTCCACGAAAATCGGCTTCGGCACTGCGGCCCCGCACCCGGGAAAGTATTTGCACAGCAGGGCGCGACTAATCCCCCTTCTTCTCAAAGAAGGCGGAGAGGCAACCCAAACCAATCTGCCCCTGGTACCCGTGGACCCAATCTTGGTGTGGACCCTAACACTGCCAACCAGCAACAGGGCACTCAGCCCAAGCCGGACAGGCCGCTTCGCACAAATAAGCCTTGTTCGTGTTGCGATGTTTATGGTCATTACACCCACGATTGTCCCCTCTTACCCCAGATGCGGCAGATGTGGGAGTCTCAAGCCACATTGCACGGACAACACGCCTCCCCTCATGCTCCTCCTAATGTGGCCACTACCCGGCGAGAGTTTGTGTTTGCGATCCTTTCCTCGGCGGGGTCGTGGCTAACCAGCCGCGACAGCCAGTGTCGCCACACTCCCTTCCCTTTGCGGTTCCTCGATTACGAGATCCTTATGATGCCTCCGTCCTAACCGATAAGGTCGATCTTGCACCTTCAGCCTCAGTCTCGCCGTACCCCAGCCTCTGCTGATCTGCCCCAGGCCTCCTTCTTGGGTCTCGAGCCTCTTTCGACACCTAGTGGCCCCTTACATATCCCTCAACCCAAAGTTGAGGTTCATACCAAGATTCCTAAGGGACCATTACGTCGAAACGCTGCTTCCGGTCGAGCTGCTCATTCGTATAGCATAGTAGATGATTTAGCGCAATCTCCTGCCGCCATTTCCACACTGGAACTCCTCCAGTCGTGCCCTTCCCAAAAGAAGGCTCTACTATCTGCCGTGGGCACTGTAGATCCTGCTGATGACCAAATGATTGTTTTTGACGCCACTCAATCGGACCATCCTCCTCTCCCTCCTTCCGTCGCCTTCCAAATCCCAGTCAAAATCCGGAACGCCAACGTTTCTCGGTGCATAATTGATGAGGGGGCATCCACCTGCGTGATGTCCGCTTCAGTTTGGAAGCAACTCGGATCCCCTGAGTTGGCCCCTTCCACGATCACCCTTCGAGTGTGGGACGGCCATGCCTCCCAGCCCATTGGCCTTTTTCGTAATTGCCCTATCACCCTCGCCGGCAAGACTTTTTGCGTTGACGTTGAAGTCATCGATGCCCCGCTAGATTACAACATTCTATTGGGGCGAAGCTACACCTATGCTATGTCTGCTGTCCCATCCGCGGTCTTTCGCAAGATGTCTTTCCCCCATAATGGAAAGATAGTCACCATTGACCAATTGACATATCATGAGCCAAAATCTCAGACCTCCCCTGAGACGACCATCTCTTCTGTAGCCAACAAGCAAACCGTCGATTCCTTGACCAGTGTCTCCCCTGGCGTTTACAAACATTCCTCCCTGCTTGGAACTTTCCCTAACCTTCCCCCCCCCCTTGTCACCAATCCTAGCTTATCGAATGTTTGCATGATGCAATCGTCTCAGGCTGCCCTTACACGGCCTGCCTCGGCTAGTCAGTAACCTCCCCCTCGCCCTCCGCACCCCGCTCCTGGCCATTCATCTCAGCCAGCCGGACCTCCTCCTTCTGGCCCTCCTCCTACAGCTAGTATCCCTGATCCCCTTTATCCTCCTGGCTCGGTTCCCCCAGGCCTTAACCATCTCAGAGCCATCCCTCCCGGTCATTACCCTGCTGGACATATACCTTTCCTGGCTCCCCCTCCCGAAGTATTTTCTGTCCCCATCATGGCCACCCTCTCTCTCCCTAACCTGACCCTCGGTATGCCCGTCTGGTACATTGACCCTCCAGCCGCTACCCCTCCCGGTCACCCCAAACCTTACCTTGCTTTGACACCGGTTCAACAAGTCCCCCTCACTTCCTCTGGGCCCCCAGCCCCCGGAAAGAAAGGAAAAGCTCGCAAGGGGGCAACCCATCAGGACCAGGCCCCCCCGACAACCCCTACCCCTCCTCGACTGCCAAAACCCGCTATCCAATGTGATTTGTGCGATATTGTCGGTCACGCCACCCATATCTGTCCTAAATTTCCGCACCTCAAGATTCTGGTTAATGAGACATTTTCCAACTCTGACATCCCCGAGGTCTACGTCACTATCCCAGAATCTATCCCGAAACTCAAAAATCTGCGCACAAACCACCCTTGTGCTTTGTGCGATTTCCACGGCCATTACACCCACCTCTGTCCCTGCCTTGACGAGTATCGTTCCTCTTTAGACATGTACCGCCAATTCAAGGCCACTTCGATAGGACCAGAGGATCTTCCCACTCCCATTCACATTCCTCCTCCCACTATCGAGCCCACAGAGTCGTCAATCACCATTCTGTACCTGTCATCATCCTTGCGAGATAGTTCACCTACCCTTCAACTTGTAGATACTCTCGGCTCCTCAGCCGGCCTTGGATCTGTTGATATTGCACATCTGAGCCCTTCTCCTCCTGATGACCCGTCACACACCACTATCTCCTCGGGTGACCCCTCTTCCTCCAGTCTTCCCATCTTCCAATCCGATGAAGACATTATGGAAGCCATGACCAACCCGGACTTTCCATGGGACGATATGCACCATCGCGCATTCTTCCTCCCACAACAGTCCCATGACCAATTTGTTGTGGAAACCAAAGACTTCATCCCCAATGCTGTCGATTGGTTCAAAAATCCCATCCCTGCCCCTGATGCTTTCGAAGAAGGAAACATGGCCAATATCTCTCCTACCATCAAAATTGGCATTTCAGTCACCCAGGTATCCAAGAATATATCACCTTAGGTGCTCAATGCACCTCAGAAGAAATTGAAGCTTACACCAAGCTTTTCAAAGAATTCCGCGATATTTTCGCCTGGTCCTATTCTGAAATTCCCGGACTCGATCCCGCCATTGTCGAACACCATATCGATACATGGCCTAACGCCAAACCAGTCCGTCAAAAGTTGAGACCCATTCACCCTTCCAGACGTGACGCTATCAAACCCGAAATTAACAAGCTCAAGCAGGTTGGTTTCATTTACCCCATTGAATACACCACTTGGGTATCCAACCCAGTTCCCGTTCTCAAGAAACAAGGCACCATCCGTGTCTGCACGGACTTTCGCGACTTGAACCAAGCTTGTCCCAAAGACAACTTCCCCACACCGTTCATTGACCAAATCATTGACGAGTGTGCGGGGCATGAGGTTCTATCCTTTATGTATGGTTTCTCCGGATACAACCAAATTGCTATCCATCCTGCCGATCAACTTAAAACCACGTTCATTAGTCCGTGGGGAACTTTTGCTTACCGGGTCATGCCTTTCGGCCTCAAAAACGCCGGCGCCACTTTTCAACAGGCCATGTCTTATTGTTTCCATGACTTAGCTCACATTATCCTTGCTTATTTAGACGACCTCACTGCGCGTTCTAAGCATCGAGCGCAGCACCTCTACGATCTGCGTAGCATTTTCCTCCGATGTCGCAAGTATAATATCTGCCTTAACCCGTTGAAATGTGTTTTTTGCGTTCCTGCCGGCCGTCTTTTAGGATTCATCGTGTCTAAGGATGGTATCACTCTTGACCCTTTGAAAGTTCAAGCCATTCTTGAACTTCCCATTCCACGTACCCTCCACCAGCTCCAAAGTCTCCAAGGCAAAGCCAATTTTCTCCGTCGGTTCGTCCCTGACTACGCCACCACTGCACATGGATTCCTTAGACTCCTCCGATCTTCTTTCCCTTTCGTTTGGGATTCCTATGCTCACGATTCTTTCGATGCCCTCAAGCAGGCTCTCACATCTGCTCCCTTGATCCGCCCTCCCGACCTTGATCGGGACTTCATCCTATATATCTCCGCTTCCACCTATTCGGTCGCTGGAGTCCTTATCCAGGAAGATGACAATGGTATTGAGCATGTGATCTACTACGTCAGTAAGAACCTTGTCGGACCCCCTGTTTCCTACTCACTTGAAGAAAAATTAGCACTAGTTGTAGTGTTCTTAGTCCAAAAACTTCGTCATTATATCCTCATGCGCTCCACCAAGGTTGTGACTAATTCCAACCCCTTGGCTTTCCTATTGAGTCGTCGTATCCTCACTGGGAAATATGCCCGTTGGGTCGTTATTCTTCAAGAATTCTACCTCGAATTCGTCACACCAAAGAGTAAGAAAGGCTTAGCCCTTGCTGAGCTCATTTCTGAATTACCTACCGGAGCGCAAGACACCCCAGTTAATGATGATTTTCCTGATGAACACTTATTTGCCATTACTGCCGACGACCCATGGTATGGCGACATTCTTACTTACTTGCGAACCCAAAATTTCGCCCTTCACCTTGATTGTGAGGCTCGCCGACGCATCCGACACCAAGCCCCCCGATACCTCCTTATCGCTGACAACCTATATCGTTGTGGGGTTGACACCGTACTTCGTCGTTGCCTCACACACGCTGAAGCTGAACAAGTCCTTAATGCCTACCATAGCGGCGCTTGCGGTGGCCACCTCTCCAGTCTTGCTACTGCCCAGAAAGTCATGCGCGCTGGGTATTTTTGGCCTTCTCTCTTTAGTGATTGCATTGAGGCAGTCAAGCACTGTCCCAATTGCCAACATTTCACCCCTAAGGCGCGAGCTCCACCAGCTCCCCTCCATTCGGTCGTCTCAACCGGCCCCTTCTGTAAATGGGCCATCGACTTTATGGAGTGTCGCCCTCCATCCGCTGGTAACCATAACTATATCATCGTGGCGGTCGACTATTTCACCAAATGGGCCGAGGCCATGCCAACTTTCAACAACACGGCAGCTACCGCGTCCCTCTTTTTCTTTAACCATGTTATAGCTCGATTTGGGGTTCCCAAACAACTGGTCTCTGACCATGGCAAACATTTTGAAGATGAGATATGGCATGAGCTATCCTCACTGTTGGGTTTTGAGCACCAATATTCCTCCTCCTATTACCCCCAAGGTAATGGCCGAGTTGAAGTAGTCAACAAAATCCTCAAAACTATGCTTCAACAAAGGGTGAATAAGCACAAAACCAACTGGCATCTCATGCTCTTCCCTGCTTTGTGGGCCTATCGAACTTCTGTTAAAACCGCCACCGGGTTTACTCCTTTCCACCTCGTTTTTGGAGAGGAGGCAGTCTTACCGATCGAGTGTGAAATTCCTTCCCTACATCTGGCCGTTGAACTTCTCCCTGACACCCAACCTCTAGAACAACGACTTATCATGCTCGAGCACGCTTCCGAAGACCGCCGTGTTGCCTTGCAAACCATGGAAGCGGCCAAAAAGCGCACCAAAGCTCAGTATGACCAAAAAGTCCAGCCTCGCACTTTTCACGAAGGCGACCTTGTTCTCGTATAGGACCAGGCCCTTGATGTCCTTGGTCATGGGAAGTTTGACTCATTATGGCTAGGCCCTTACATCATTAGTAAGGATCTCGGGAAGGGGGCATACCTCTTAGAGGATTTCGAAGGCCATCCCCTTCCTAATCCTCGCAATGCACTTTATCTTAAGAAATATTACCCTTAGCATTTCCCTTCTGAAATGCATGTTTTATTTTCTTTTAGATAGCCAACATCTGTTTTTTCTTTTTCATGTTTATGTTTTGCTGCTTCACCCGGACCCATTTTGTCCCAGAAGGGCCCTCCACATCCGCTTTAAATCGAATTTTCTCACTTACAACACTTGTATTTGGGGCATCACTTCGCCCCCATACTTTTCCATGTTTGTGTCGATGTTCGTCATGAGTTCCCACCTTGAACTCATGTTTTCATGGTCCCCCATTGGGCCTTTACTGTGTGGCAGCACTATTGTGTCGCCTTTATTTAGAGCATCCAAGTTGAATCATCATTGCATCCATGGAGTCTATACTGCGTCCCTTTGTACCCCACTATAGCCCTCCATCCTTCATTGCTTGGTCTCTCTCTTGTGTCGCATATTATGACCTTCAGTCCCATTGTCCCCTGTCCCATATGATATTGTGTCAGTCGCTGCCATGTCATTCATGCCCTTTATGCTCTAACAAGGGAAGTCGTCCATTCGCTACTCAGTCCTTTCCATTTCACTCTCATCATTAGTGTCAGTCTGTCCGTCACTCTACTATTTTCTCTGGTGCCTTAGTTAGGGACATCTCACTCCCTCAACCATGGCGGACCTCCTTCTGTCGACATCAACACTTTCATTCCAGAAGCCAGGTCTAGAGGGCGGTGTACCTTGGTTCCAGCTTCCACTCTTGTTCGGTGCCTCGGATCAGGCAAAGGGATCTCTCATTCCCTTTGACTTGATTGTTTCTCCAACTCCTTTCAGCATGATCGAGATTCGTATACTTGATAGTCCAGTGATCCAGCAGCAGCTCTTGATGATTCTCGGGTGTGTGTGAGATGTCTCAACCCTCATGAGGGGGTGGCCCTGCAGGTAGCCCCCCACATGCCCGGATGACCTCTTCTTTGCAGCCTCCGATGCAGCTCCAGATATTTGATGATGTTGGCCGTAGCCACTTGCAACGCCTCTTCGACTTGCATGTATCAGTCATATTTTGTGAGCCCTTCCCCATTTCCAGGGGGCATTTGGGTTGTATTTGTATCTCATATACTCAGATATTATTGTACAAGTCCTGGTTGTTATCCCAGGCACAACATGTATGTGGGATTCCTCATTGTATTTTTTATGCCAGCTGTACTTTATGGTTTGGTCCCTTGTTTACTGGACACACTATTCTTTTGTACTTTGTCTCGGCGGGCATAGGTATGCCTCCCCCGCCGCCTTCAGCACAAGTACCCTCTCATTAAAAGAGACTTGTTGCACCTGTGAGTCTCGTCTCCTCAGGGTCTAGTCCTTCAGCACACTATCTACCTCCCATTTCTCTCTCTGACATCCCTTTTGTTGTCTAGTGATCGTGTTCTTACAACGTACTTCGGTCATACGATTTGCTCCTGACACTCACACGCTGGGGGGAAATCTGTTACACCATTTTCTGGTCATCTAACCTATTATCATTAGATGGACCCAAGTACACCATGTAAGACCAGTTTTACCCTAAGTAAAACCGCTTTCACTATGTTAAAACAGGAAACCCTTAAAGGAAATATTAAACAAACCCATATTTGTTTGATTTTCCTCATGGAATAATTAATTAAACCATAATTTAATTATTATTCCTAGTCATGTTTAACCCAAAATCAAAGAAATTAATTAGATAAACCTTTATTTATCATATTATTTTCTAGGAATAATCATTTAAACCTTATTTAGATGATATTCCTTGTTAAATATGACCAAATCACCCACAAATAATTAAATAAATCACTATTTATCTAATTATCTTTCAACCACTTCCTTAAATAATTAAATAAATCATTATTTATTTTATTATCTTCTAACCGCTTCCTTAAAAAGATAAATAAATCATTTATTTATTTATTTTTGACAAATTAAGGTATTTGACCCAAGTCAAATACCTTTTCCCTGCAACAAATATAATAAAATATTCCATAAAAAGTGGATCTAGATCTGGTTAACCCATGCACCAAGATCTAGAATGACCCAATATTTTGTTATAAATAGGATGGTTTTTCCTACCATTCTTCACCTTTTGTTTCCTATTAGATCACTCTGGATCTATACACTTGGTCACATATCTACATCATTTGCTCCCATTGAGCTCTACTATTTGCATTGGGTTTTCTACATCAACTAGAGAGAGAAATCTTAGATCTGAAGTGCTGAGGACTTCCAAGAATCCATCCCACTGAGGGGAATTGGATACTCCTTCTAGTTTTCCTCACAGGTGCCCCATTAATATAAAAATTCTTTCAAAAATTGTTCTTGTCTTGTCTATTGGTATATGGAGCAAACCCTTGTTTTTACTGCTTAATGTCTTTCCATGCATAGATCTGGTATTTTGCAGCTCTTTTCTTGTCTAACTAACCGTAGATCTAAAGATATTGGCAGCCACTTTTGTTGTTAGGGCTATTAGTTATGCGTAGCTAAAGTGGTCCTTTTTCGTACACTTCGACAAAGGATTCATACTAACAATGGGTAAAAAAATAAAGTGAATGTGTATGATCGGCCAAGAAGATGGGGACGATGGAATGAGAAAACCAAGGTTCATCTGGTAAAATAGGATGATAAAATGGCAATCACTAGAGGTAAAATGAGGATGGTTTCATTTTTACACAAGCTTGAAACAAAGATAAAATATGCTTGGGACCGGTTTCATTTTTACACAAGCTTGAAACGGAAACAAACTATGCTTGAAATAAGTTTGCATGCCCCCAACATGGTGACTCAATTTGTGGAACATGCCCCCCCAAGCTTTAGTGCATTCACCGGAGTAAACTACTGGTTACTAACAGGTGGATGGAATGAAGGTTCAATTACAAGATCAAGAGAAAGAATCGACTTGGATTTTACGAGATCTAATAAAAATATCGAATTGAAAAGGGAACCCGTTTCATTTTTTAACGAGGTTGACATAGTAAAAGAACTATCCTCATGACCTATTTCTTTTTTTAACGAGGTCTAAATAGCATACGGACTATCCTCAGAAGAGCTTGTTTCATTTTTTAAGGAGCTTGACATAAGAAAACGAACTATGCTCTGAAGGGCTTGTTTCATTTTTTAAGGAGCTTGACACAAGAAAACAAACTCTACTCCAAAAGAGGTTTGTTTCATTTTTTAAGGAGATTGACACAAGAAAATGAAATATGCTCCAACAACCTTGTTTCATTTTTTAAGGAGCTTGACACAAGAAAACGAACTATGCTCTGACGAGCTTGTTTCATTTTTTAAGGAGCTTGACATAAGAAAAAAAAATCTGCTCCAATGACCTTTTTATTAGGATTAATAAGAAGTGATGGCTTCCAAGAGGTTCACATCTGATGGGATAGCAACATCTTGGAAATCGTGATCGAATGCCCCTAGTAGATGGTACTCAATGGCACTATCATTGAAAGAGGACAACAAACAAGTGGCCACATAATTAACCCGCGGCGGGGAAGATACAACTCGCAGATAAAGACCTGAAAAGGAAAATGGTGGGCCAACTGCCACCTTTGGACCAAATAATGAAAGCTGGTCAATGGTCATGATCCAACCTTTGTGTGGAAAATTTATCACACGAAAGAAGGAAGAGACAAGTGCACTAATGGCATAAGTATAGTCACGCCCCGAGAGTATATTAAAATCCAAGGGGCATGCGACAACCATCACTTCTATGCAAATGGATTTCCCTCCCAAAGTGATCGGTAGTTTTGGAAGGATCCCTAACGCTTGACTAGTTCCTCTATTAAATGCCAACAGATTCGGCGTAATAGGCAAGAGTGGTGGAGAACCAAAAGATTTCCAAGTAGTCGAAGACGGAACACTAACAAATGCACCTTCATCTAGAATTATGCTAGGTATCGATACATTAAAGGTCTGTACCATGCTCTCAAAAGGCACATAAGAAGGAAGGTGGTATCTCGCAAGTCAACTCCAATCAAAGGAAGTAACCAAACTACTTAGAGGAGTTACCATTGAGCTGATATGGTCATCCCCTGGTGTTACTAGAGCAAGAGGAGCATCCTCTTGGACCTGAGACATGGGCGCCAGAAGAGCAACTGCTTGAGTCACATGGATGGGAGAATCTTTCTCAAAGTCCGAGGAATCTGAAGAAACAAGAAGAACATGAGGGGGATGAGATCCACTCTCGACAGAAAATACCTAATGAACCATAGGCGAGATCAAATTGACCATTTTTTTGACCAATGGTTGGTTGGGAATGGATTCGTGAATTTTAATTTCCGAGGGAATGGGATCAATCAAGGATCAATATTGGCTGATCATTGAATCAACTAGCAGAGGACTCGAAGAAAGCTTCTTGTAACCAACCAAAAGGAAGGGTGCATAAACAATAGGGTTGTCCAACACTCTCATGGCTTGATCCATGTATGGATAAAGGTGAATGGGATGATTCCCTTCACACAACTTACAAGGATTGATAATCTTACCATGTTTCTTATGAGTCTTATCATGGCTAGTTGAAGATGTGCTGCTAATATGACTTCCAAAAGCCAAAGGCAATGGCGGACGGTCGTTAGACAATGCTTCTGGTACCTTGAGAATGCCAGGGCAGTCTCGAAGAATGTGGTCACCTTTGCACAACATGCAAGGGAATTTGAATTTATGTGGAAGGTTGGATGGTTTATCAAGCGAAGGTGTCTGAGGCATGATAGCCATAGAGCTATCCTCTCTCTTATTTTACTTCTTCTTTTTCGTCTTATTCTTCTTCTTCTTAGTCACTAGGTTACTAGAATTTAGAATTTCATGAGGCGAAGTAGAAGAGGAGGATGAAGAAACAGGTGGGGAAGGGGAGAGATCCACCTTAGAATCAACATGGTGTTGTCGAGGTGGATTGGGTAGTTTTACAGTGGGAAGAACAATCGAGACCATAGAGGTCGAGAATAACCAAACAAGAAACCCAACAATTAACTAAGGTAGGGACAATGTTGCCATATAAGGAGCACCAACATTCCCAAAAGAAGGAAAAGGACCAAGATTCCCTTCAGAGGGGATTCCTCAGTTGGTAAACTCCCGAAATGTTTCCATTACGAACAACTCTAAAACAAAACACTAAGGAAGATAACGTTAACCAGGAATATTGCATGGGCAGTTAATTTTTTAAGGCACTGAAACAAAACTTTGTCATTTCATATTGTAAGAGTCGAGAAACAAGCAAAAGGTGACTCTATCACTTTTAGGTTGAAGCGAGCATGAAAGGAAACGAGCTCGTTGATCTTTCCTCTTTTTAAGGAGTCGTGAAAAGATTGAAATGACTAATCAAGTAATCTAAGCAAGAAGTTGTACCAAGTTTCCATGAACTGCAATATACACCTTGGTGATCAAATGAAAGTGAAATGACGAAGGACTTAACATACGTGTAGGTAGTCTCCCCGAATGTTGTGTTCGGTATATCATGGTTACAGGGCGGTACACTCAGGTTCCTATGGATAAAGGATTCGAACCTATAAGGTTCTCCTTTTATATACGCAAGGATACGGGGAGCACAAGTCTGTACTAGTGCTGTCTAAACCCACGTGGCAAACGACAACTACTTGGTTTAACAACATCAGAACATGTCACTAGCCTAGATGTCAAAAATTGTTTGTGTTACATTCCAATTCTTCCTTAGATTAATTGAATTCATTTTAAAGTTGATCTTGAATTAATGTTTCAGTTTTGAGGCCCTATTGAATGGGATCTCGAATTCCTAAATGCATGCTATATGTAAAACAACATAATTTTAATTTGATGAATGTTAATTAAGAGAAGGATAGAGATCTTTCAGAAATTGACAAATCATGATATCAGATGAAGAATTCCACTAATGCATCTAATACAACCAAACGAAAAACAAAAAACTCTTTTCTAGTTCACTAAGATCTAGTTATGCAAAAGAAATTTTCATTTTCGATGGAAATGGAAGAATGCAAATTTTTTTTTTTTTCGAATGAGTGAAGCACACGATGCACTATTACATTAAAAAAACAAAGAGAACACTAGTTTGGAGAAAAATGAATGTAAAGATATTAAAATGAATAATTCAAAAGCAATACAGACATAAAAACGTACTCAAACCAATGATGCACTCTTTCAAACAAACATGAAGCTTTCAAAATGACCCAAATGAGAAATGTGATCTATGCTCGAAGTGAATAAATGGAGAGTCAAACAAAAATTAAGGTAATCATTTAACAAACCAAAACAAAAAGGATCAAGAAAGTCTAACACAATTTATTAGGGAATCGAACTAACAACAATCAAAAGACTCAAACTTCAATCAGAAGGCTTAGTGAGTAAAAGACACCTAGAAACCCTAGGGCTACAAATTGCACTGATGAGAGAATAGACAAGCAACTGAGAAGAGCAAGCCTATAGTAGTCGTAACAAGCCAAAAATACCAATTGAAAATAAAATAAACAACCTAGAGTCAAGCACAACTGACCAAAAACTCAGAAGACAAGTTAAACCAAATCCTATAGGATTCGGTGTGACTTTAAGGCGATAATCCATGCCAAACAGGGGTTGGAGCTACTGCAACAAAAGCAACAAGTGCCAATTGGCGTGACTATTCAAAGAAAACCCATGCCAAGCTGGAAAACTATGGTAAAAGGGAAAAACAAGTGAGAAAAGGTCAATATTGACACTCTCGAGATGAATAGGAGGATTCTAAACAATCAAGCAAGCCAAACAGGATATACAATCAATCAAACGACCGAAGTCAACTCGACCGGGAAAATTCCCAATGACCAATGAGACAAGAAACTCACACGGATTCCCCAACGGAGTCACCAAGTTGTTGGAAAGGTAAATCCTCTCTGTGGAGAAAGATGATCCCTCTAGCCCTAGAGTGGGTCTAGCAATAAGGGAACAAGCTAATGTGTAGATTCCTAGCTAACGAATGAAATAGGTTGGGATAGATTGTCTTACGTGGAGTCCAACATGATTGTCATAGCTATAGTAGTGGCAGCCTCTTGATCTCTATCCTGACCGGTCGTGTTCCTTCGGCAATGGTACTCGTATTCCTGCACAAAGAACAAATAAAAGAGCAACATAAAAGATAATAATTGCATTTATAGCTAACTAGTCAGTCAAGGAAGACTGAACACATTGCGTAAAATAAACCATATTAACACAAGATGGGAACCAGACAATAGTCATGTATATATAAATAGAAGAAAGAGATTACAACTGGAGCCTTGACGTCGCAGCCTCCTTCAGTGGGTTCAGTCGAAGTGCATCTCAAAGGATCATCGAGGAATTGGGACGAGGCGAGTACACAAGACTAAGCTCTCTATCGACAAAGGTCTCTTTCTCTGTTGTATCTCCCTAGAAAAATGTTCAACAATTCTCTTCAACCTTTCAGCTATAATTGTTCAACTAGTATATCAATAGGAGATAACTTTATTTATAGAGGGAGAGGAGGAGGTTGGGATCCCTACAATGGTTGAAGGGAAGCCTTATCCTTTGGGAGGTTTCCCCAAAAGGTGGAAACAAGAGGCCAAAGGAGGGAGGTCGTGGTTATACAGTCGAACCACCCAGGCTCACTCGCCCACGGAGTTTTTATCATGGAAAATTCACCTCTATTTTTAAAAAACATAGAAAGATCTTGGCATGGGTAGCTCACTGGGACAGAGTGCCAATTGGCATGGGGTCCAGTGTTAATCTTCCTCATTGGCACGAGGGCATAATGGTCTACCCGCGCCAACCCAAAAACATGTGTATTTGATGGTTTGCTCAAGGAATTGTCAACAAAAGAAATGTTTTCCTCATTGCAAGGGATGCATGATGGTCTTTTCAAGGCATGACACTTCTGATTAGTCACATAAATGGTCCTCCAATGTGCGGGATGGGGATTGCAAGGACGGTAACAAAATTTTATCTAACACATGATTCTAATACTTCAAATTCCAACTTGCTAATGGTACACCAAATTTGCAATAGAACATGTCAATTTTAGGGAAAGGTTGTCACCTCCTGATAATCTGTGGCATTTGTTGCTTGATGGTATTCCAAACTTACCTGGAAATAAATCTCAAATAATAAAACTAAATTTAAAGAGATCAATTGAGATCTAAAAAATAATGAAATAAATAGAACATATATTTCATTATGGTTTCAATACAAGTGAGATGAATTGGTTTAAATATTTCACAAAAATGATGTTGTTAATGGGGAGATAGTAGGTCACAAGTTTGAATTAGGTCAAAGCACTCGAGGTTATGTAGTTGGAGGTTGACATTTTCCTCCATCCAAATATTGTTGGGGAAGAGAGGGGAATCCCATGAAGTTTTCTTGAGAGAGAAAATATATATTAGTGGGTTAGCCTAATAAGTTTGAATGCTTTGTTTCAAGGTCAAGTTCATCATGAGGTCCTTTGTTCTAGTCTATTTGATATCCATGTCCAATTGAATCCTATTGGGTTACCAATTATTACTATCATCAACAGTTCATCCACCCTCTATTTAGATGTTCTAGGGAAGATGGTATTCTATGATGTTTTCTTTGGCTATATATATATATATATATATATATATATATATATATATATATATATATATAAGGAGGAAAGGGATTGAAAAGGGGGGAATCATATTGGGATCGAAGCATATATTATTGGTAAATTGTTTTAAATGATTTTTAGAAACCCTTTTTGAATATTTAGAACTCGAGAAAAAAATTATGCCCATTAGAGTACAATAAATAAGTATCAATGTCAATATAAAACCCACTATGTCATGGAATCATACTTGATGTGAAATGTCCACACTATTGAGGATATTTATGTTAAACCTATATGTAAGAAGCTCGTAAATGAATTCTTTCAAAGGGATGATGTTGTAAAGGAACATATGTCCATAGTACAATATGTAGATCTAGTTTTTGTAATATGGTTGGTTAGTGAACAATGCATTGTTTGCCAAGATTTAGTTTCTACTATTGATTCTTACCAGGTAGAGATAGAATGATAAAAAATAATTCAAATGTCAAGGGTAAATAATTTTTTGTACAAATTTGTTTTAAAACATATTGATGGGTTGTTGGAATAGAAGGAATGTTGTACATTAATGTTAATATCATCATATGGAAATCATCACTAAAGAAAATATGAATAGGAGATAAAATAAAAAAATAGAAAATAGAAAATATGAGAATGGTTTTGCAACAATCTAAGGCATGAGAACAAATAGATAATAATAAATGGAGAGAGTGGGTGATGGTACTTAATGATACTTTATTTGAAATAAGAACCTCCATTTTTGTCATTTTTAATGAATTGTATGATATCATAACTTATAAATTAGTAACCGATGTTATATTTATATTACTTTAGTTGAAACTATTGAAGCTAAATAATTATCCTCGCATGGACTATAATGGGCATTTTTGTGAATGATTTTGTATGAGGCTAGTTAATATATAAGGTGACAAAGTTGAAAGGATTTTTTTTTTTGATGTATGGTTAGTATACATTCAAATCGGTTGTGATGGTACTAGGTAGACATCCTTACCATAATTTTCTATATCTAAATATGAAAATTTAAAATTCATGAATTCCAGGATAACACTTATTCTATTTTTCTTTTTCTTTTAAACTTGATATATTTAGCATGTCATTCATATACATATATATATATATATATATATATATATATATATATATATATATATATATATATATATATATAATTATAATGATGAAACTAATATTATAATTCAATGTATACACACTATAATAGTAGCTCATCACATTGAAATCCAATTACAATGCTACAAGGAGAACCCTTCAACTATCATAGGTAAAAAAAACCTCAATCCATGTTTTATGGGTCATATAAGGTATGAGAAAAAATGGGGATATTGATTATGCACCATACATTCCTAACTACAAAAGACTCCTTTTGTCTTCCATTCCTCTTGCCTAAAAATACATTGGGAAATGAGGTGGTTACTCAAACAAAGATCCCATTAACAATGAAGAGTGAAAGATGATACCGGAACTAGATGGAATTTTGTAGGTATTTTTGAAGAATATTTTCCAAAGTTAAATCCCATGGTACATAGTGGCAAGGTATATCAAAAGAGGAAGTCATTTCGAAGTCAAAATTATTCTACATATACATGTAGTTTTGAAAATTTTGTAAGCCACTCACCCCATTAGGATAGCTAATATTAAATTGGATTGATTAGAAGAAGACTAGAGAAATCGAAGGTCGGATTCTCTTCCACTTATCGACTAAATTAGGGTCCATTATTATGTATATTTTTATTTCCAAGATGAATATTAGACAAACAAGATGGATTGATAGACTACCAAGGAGCATTGTTAGAGTGTTTTTGTTAGTTATATCATATCACTTATTGGTCGTCTATGTGGTATTTGATAATGAATACATGTCGACTAGGTAGACATCGTGTTACGAGAAGGAGAAATGAATTGTTTAATAATTGAAGAAACACAATAGAAGATTAATTTTTACAATCAGTTATTGTAGATGACCCATAAGAAGGTAGGGTAGATGTTGAAGAAAGGTTTGGAAGGTAGCAAGGTTATGTAAATTTATTAAATGTGATTTAAGAGAGTATTAAAATGAGAAAGAGTTAGACAAAGTTTTGGTGATGTTAACCTTAATGAAATGCAATAACTAAAATTGAGAACTATGCAAAATGTGTAAATTATATCATGGAATTTATCTTAGATTAATAAGACTTGCAAAGTAGTATGGATTTTGTTTAATATAGCTAATAAAGGTCTCTATACATTTAATCTAATATATAATAAATTAATATCCATAGGGCCATTGCATCCCACATTTGTATTTTTACTCTATTTATATTTAGTGGTGCTTTTTAATTGCACCAAGGGCATTGAGGTGTTGTTTACTCTCACAATTGAGAGAGTGAATGGTGCCTATTTAACCATATGCATATATATACCAATAACATTAATTAAAAAAAATGTAATTGGAAACAAATCATCTTCATTTTTAACATCAAATTAAAAAATAAATTAAATTAAAATAATTACATAAAATAACTTCATATAAATCCATTTTAATCTAAAAATTTGAAACATCAATTTTTAGATTTTACCCTGCCATGTATTTAGTAAGATTTCAATTTAAATTAAATTTATGTTTAGATTTTTCATATGATGATTATTAATATTATAGTCAAAATTGCATATATAAAAAAAATATAAAAAAATATTATTTTATTACTAATTTTAAAACAATTTATTTATTTAATTTTAAATAAATAAAACCTATAATGAAAATAATAAATATATATTTATTCAAATATAAACTAAACACATGCAATGAAGCTAAACATACATATATAGAACATATATATAGGCAGTGTCTATTTATCAAACATTTTGAAAAATTTCTACTTTTTTTTACAATCTAATTTGTCTATTCATTGAAATCACAAGTTTTGTTTGGTGAATTATTCACAACAGCAGTGCCCCAAAGGTTTTCGAAGGTACTATTCACAATAGAAGTGACCCGTGGGTTTTTGAAGGTACTAAATCCATATATGGAATCAAAAAACCAGTTTAAACAACACAAATGAAGATTTGACCATCGCCAAATTCCTACAAAAAAACAACAAGATTTCCAAAAAATATGATGAGAAAAAATTCCTAAACATATACAATATACCTCCAAATGAGCATTGTTAGAGTGTTTTTGTTAGTTATATCATATCAATTATGGGTCGTCTATGTGGTATTTGATAATGAATACATGTCGACTAGGTAGACATCGTGTTACGAGAAGGAGAGATGAATTGTTTAATAATTGAAGAAACACAGTAGAAGATTAATTTTTACAATCAGTTATTGTAGATGACCCATAAGAAGGTAGGGTAGATGTTGAAGAAAATTTTGGAAGGTAGCAAGGTTATGTAAATTTATTAAATGTGATTTAAGAGAGTATTAAAATGAGAAAGAGTTAGACAAAGTTTTTGTGATGTTAACCTTAATGAAATGCAATAACTAAAATTGAGAACTATGCAAAATGTGTAAATTATATCATGGAATTTATCTTAGATTAATAAGACTTGCAAAGTAGTATGGATTTTGTTTAAGATAGCTAATAAAGGTCTCTATACATTTAATCTAATATATAATAAATTAATATCCATAGGGCCATTTCATCCCACATTTGTATTTTTACTCTATTTATATTTAGTGGTGCTTTTTAATTGCACCAAGGGCACTGAGGTGTTGTTTACTCTCACAATTGAGAGAGTGAATGGTTCCTATTTAACCATATGCATATATATACCAATAACATTAATTAAAAAAAAATGTAATTGGAAACAAATCATCTTCATTTTTAACATCAAATTAAAAAATAAATTAAATTAAAATAATTACATAAAATAACTTCATATAAATCCATTTTAATCTAAAAATTTGAAACATCAATTTTTAGATTTTACCCTGCCATGTATTTAGTAAGATTTCAATTTAAATTAAATTTATGTTTAGATTTTTCATATGATGATTATTAATATTATAGTCAAAATTGCATATATAAAAAAAATATAAAAATATATAATTTTATTACTAATTTTAAAACAATTTATTTATTTAATTTTAAATAAATAAAACCTATAATGAAAATAATAAATATCTATTTATTCAAATATAAACTAAACACATGCAATGAAGCTAAACATACATATATAGATCATATATATAGGCAGTGTCTATTTATCAAACATTTTGAAAAAATTTCTACTTTTTTTAGAATCTAATTTGTCTATTCATTGAAATCACAAGTTTTGTTTGGTGAATTATTCACAATAGCAGTGCCCCAAAGGTTTTCAAAGTTACTATTCATAATAGAAGTGACCTGTGGGTTTTTGAAGGTACTAAATCCATATATGGAATCAAAAAACCAGTTTAAACAACACAAATGAAGATTTGACCACTGCCAAATTCCCACAAAAAAACAGCAAGATTTCCAAAAAATATGTTGAGAAAAAATTCCTAAACATATACAATATACCTCCAAATAAAATTATGTATATATATATATATATATTACACTTGCAAATTATATCTTCCAGTCAAAACCCCTACGACTATCTTATAGTTAGAGTCTCCACTAAAATACCTAGAATAGTTCTCTAGATAGACATCTTATAGAAATGAAATTGAATGATTAGACATCGACGTCCTGCCCATTTTTTATACTTAAAGCATGTGTATCATCTTTTCTTTGAAGATACTTTCTCATATACTCCCCGGATTTAACGACTTTGTACAGGCTGGGATGAGCTTCATCAATCATTTCAGGAGCAGTATCAATAAACACAATCAATTTTGGAGCAGAGCGCACAGTTAGCCAATCCTAATCTTTCCGCACTTGGAGACCGTCAACCTGGCCATCATCGAGCAGAACAGACGACATATCTCCATCTGAATGGGGTAATAATTGATTCTAACTTGAAGTAGGGGTTCCTTATTGAGGGTTTCGATATATTTTGGGTCTAGCTCCAAACCCTCGGAAAGAAGACCCGACAACCTATCCATAAGCCCCATTACCTCTTTGCCGTATTTTTCATATGTTTCTCTTCATAGTGCACACAAAAATGTATCATAATGGATGCAATATCATTATCAAGGATTTAAATTTCTGACACAGAGTGTGTATGTGTGTATAGAGTTTTACTGGTAAGTAGATGGGATTTTGGTCAAGTGCTCAACTTCTTTGGCCCGCTGTGGAGAAACATAATGAACAAGGGCATCAACCCAATCCATTGTGAGAATATTTGAAAATTCTAGAACAAACAATGGAGAGTGTAATACTCTCCTCTTTAACACAGAGAAATAAAATTTCACTCACAGGGACAGAGTTTCAATACTAAAAAAACTTCTATTCCTTTAAAAAAAAACTGTTACAATGCTTCCTCTAACAGAGGGATTCAGAATAGTGACTGTTGCTAACACAGTGCACACCAAAATAAACTAACTCACTGTCTCTGTTATAAAACAACAATGTTGTGTGTTTTTAAAATCTGCACTACTGTGCATTCAAAACAAAACAAAACAAATTACATTCTCTTTCCTACAATAGCCTCCCGGGCTTTTACAATATATATATATATATATATATATATATATATATATATATATATATATATATATATGGCACGCATATAAAATTAAAACAAATCAAACTATATTCAAACTTAAAAACAAATCTTTTCAAAACATTGTCGGGGGCCCACACAATATAATGCACAATGTTCAACATTACAAATGTTATAACAATAACTCCATCGCAAATTTTAAATGAACAATAAACCTTTGTAAATCTTCGACAAGCCGGACTTGAAATACAATTGAACCAAAATACATAAATTCATTTCGCGTACCAAAATCGCTGACGTCACAAGAGCTTTTGTGTGCGCGATGAAAAATCAAATCCGCTCTATAGACTCATATCGCATCTGCCCAGGGCTTGCTGAAGCAAGTGCCATTTGTGACGCGAAATCCAAATATCAATTCTGCTTGATAAAGGGAACGGGTCCGTGTCAAACAAAACTAAACGGGCCAACTAAAAACTCTGATGCCAATCAATAAACAAACGCGATGAACCAAGATTTATATCTAGTTCATAAGGTAGATCGGGTCCGTGACTTAACAAACATACCTTGGACTTCCGATTCCGATTGAGGATCGGACCCGAGATCAAACACTTAACTCTGCTGCATAGGAGGGATTAGGTCTCGCTCCTTTGACTGTTCAATTGGGCCATAAATAAAAGCTCCCTCAATTCAATACTTGCGACTGTGTTTTAAACTGTCACGTAGTCTGTGGACCCGCGGACCTCAGCTTACGGTGGAGGGTGATTATGATGGTTGTGGTTTATGTATGTAACACCTCCGATTGCGTTAAACGAATCGGACCTCCAACATCAACAAGACACTTTGATTCTGTGGGGACCACGGGGTTTAAAACTAAAATGCCCACGTACACAAAAAAATATCTTTGTGTATAAAAATATAAAAGGTATTTTGTTTTGCCAAAAACAGAGACTGTCCCCGAAATCACAAAAAGACTCTGTTTTTCAAATAAAACAGACTGCGTCGATTCAACCAAGACTGAACTGACTATTCACTGCATTTATAAAGTGGCTGGAGGACATAAAACTGGAGATAAAAAATAGAAAGCAACTCTGCACAGCCACTGTTGAAAGTAACATTTCAATACTCCCCCTTACTTTCAACTGCTGAGTTATTAGTCATACCCAGGCATTTTCTCAAAAATTTGAAACTCTTCTGTCCCAATGGCTTGGTTAGAATTTCTACAAACTGCTCCTAAGTTCTGCAGTGTTCCAAAACAATTTCTCCATTGCTTACCAATTCCCTGATGTAATGAAATTTTGTGTCAATGTGTTTCGTCCTCTTGTGAAACACAGAATTCTTAGATAAAGCAATAGTTGAGCTATTGTGACAAAAAATCACAGTTTCTTTGCCTGCTCTTGGCACAAACTTCTTATCATCCTCCTCATCCAAATTGCTTGACACACTACTGTTGTAGCTGCCACATATTCTGCCTCTGCTGTAGGCAATGCTACAATGGGATATTTTTTAGAAGCCCATGAAATGGCTCCTGAACCCATGTGAAAAACATAACCATAAGTGCTCTTCCGATCGTCTACACTTCTAGCCCAATCACTGTTAGAGTATCCAACTAAATCTGAACATTCTGAAGTAGTATATAAAATACAAAACCTTTTATTACCTTTAACATACCTCAGAATTATCTTCGCTGCCTGCCAATATGCATCCTTTGGATTTTCCATGAATCTGGAAATCAAACTAATAGCATGCATTATGTCGGGCCTAGTTGCAGTCAAATACATGAGGCTGCCAACTATGCTCTTGTACAAGCTAGGATCAAAATCCTTGCTGTTGTCGTCTCTGCTGAGTTTTAATCCCATCATTGTGGGAGTGATTGTTGCTTTTCTCTCCTACATATTAAATCTTTCAAGCACTTCATTAACATATTTTTCCTGTGAGATAAAAATCCCATTTTCATCTTGCTCTACCTCTATTCCTGAGAAGTATTTCAACAAACCCATGTCAGTCATTTCAAATTCTTCTTCCATGACTGTTTTAAAATTTTCAATAAGGTAATCATCATTACCTGTGAAAATAACATCATCAACATATCACTACTACATTTGGGAGAAATTACGACACTTGGTTCCGACGCTTTTGACCAAATGTCGGAAATTTCCCCAAATTTTTCAATCTTGCCCGAAACCGTCGCTATACTGACGTTTATAGAAAACTGTCGCAATACCGACACTTATACCTAGTGTCGCAATTGCGACGTTTGGAGGAAAACGTCGCAATTGCGACACTATGCCCCAAATCATCGCAAGTGCGACATAATGTCTAGGTGTCGCAATTGCGACGTTTGGAGGCATCTGTCGCAATAGTGACGCTTTTTCTGCCGTCGGTATAATGACACTTACTTGCGCACTACATAAAAATACAAAACTTATATGCGCGCTACATAAAAATGATTTTATTAAAGATACGAAACTTATATCCATCACAATAGCTACATTAGTGTCTGATATCACACGCGCATTTGCCCTCCGCTCTTACAGAACAAAATTCACCCTTAGAATTTGCCCTTAACTCTTGTAGAACAGCATTCACCCTCAACTCTTGTAGAACAACATTCACCCTCAGCATTCGCCCTCAGCTCTTGCAGAACAACATTCACCCTCAACATTTGCCCTGAGCTCTCGCAGAACAGCATTCGCCCTCAGCATTCACCCTCAGCTCTTGCAGAACAACATTCACTCTCAGCATTCGCCCTAAGCTCTTGCAGAACAACATTTGCCCTGCATTCGCCCTCAGCGTTCGCCCTAAGCTCTTGCAGAATAGTATTCACCCTCAGCTCTTGCAAAATGGTAAGTTCTTACTGCAGGCCCTTCCTCCTATAGTAGGGTTGACTCTATTTGGGTTTTTTTGGTCAATTCCATTGGATTGTGTTAGGCTGTAGGGTTCTCTCTAGATGTCAAGAATCAAGATTCAATACCCTCTATTATCTTCATCAACCAATAAAAGGTTTAAATTTTTCCCAAATAAATGATTATTAATTTGGCAGCCATTATTTTTCCCTGCTTTAAAAATCCTACATTTAAATGAAAACAAGCATTGCATTTCAACTAAAAAAATCTATTAGTGTTGTCCCTTATCATTCGCCCTGAGCTCTTGCAGAACAACATTTTCCCTCAGCATTCGTCGCCAGCTCTTGCAGAACATCATTCGCCCTCAGCATTCGCCCTCAGCATTCGCCCTGAGCTCTTGCAGAACAGCATTCGCCCTCAGCATTTTCCCTCAACTCTTGCAGAACAACATTCGCCCTCAGCATTTTCCCTGAGCTCTTGCAGAATAGCACTCGCCCTGCATTCACCCTTAGCGTTCACCCTGAGCTCTTGCAGAACAGAATTCGCCCTCAACTCTTGAAAAATGGTAAGTTCTTACTGCAGGCCCTTCCTCCTATAGTAGGGTTGACTCTATTTGGGTTTTTTTGGTCAATTCCATTGGATTGTGTTAGGCTGTAGGGTTCTCTCTAGATGTCAAGAATCAAGATTCAATACTCTCTATTTTCTTCATCACCCAATAAAAGATTTAAAATTTTCCCAAAGAAACGCTTATTAATTTGGCAGCCATTATTTCTCCCTGCTTTAAAAACCCTACACTTAAATGAAAACAAGCATTGCATTTCAACTACAAAAATCTATTAGTGTTTAAATTTACATGTGTGCATCACTTGTGTAGGGTATTCCTTTTCCATTTTCACATTATCCAAGAATGTGTGCAGTATAGTTCATATTTTTTGTGATTTAGATTATCTTGAAAAAGGAAAGGTAAATTATTTCCCATGGAAAAAGAAGGTTTTCCCTTTTTACTACTGGAAATGGTACAACAAAGTTCCATTTCTACCATAAACTCCTATGAAATAGGAAACAAATAAAGGCCATTTCCTCAATGGACATCATTTGGCTTTGAAAATGGCCATTGCACTGTGTTGTTTCTTATATTACATCACGATAGTTTCTTAGGTCATTTCTTGTTTCTTGAGATGAAAAACAACCAAAGAAATCGTGAAGATCCTTTCAAAAAATAAATGACCATTTCTCAATCATATCTTAACTATTTTTTATTTTATTTAGTGGTTGCTTACTTTGAGAGAAATTTGACACTTTTATAAGGAATATAACATAAAAACACAAAATGGGAAGGAATTGATGAGGTAGATGTCCTTCAGTTGTTGTCAATTAAGAATTGATAATACACGATGCATGTTCTGTACTACAAACTAGATTCCTTCCTGGAGTTAGGACACAAAGTATTGAATCAAAGTTGTAGTTTCTAACTTCTTGTATTGGTTCATCAATCTTGAAATTCGGACATTGCATGTCTTCATTGCTTCATGTTTGAATAATTTGCATCATATCGTACAATAGGAAATTAGGAATTATGATTATTATTACTTTATGGATCTGTTAAGTTACTTTTAAGTTTGCATGGTTTAGTATGAAATTATTCTAGTGTGCCCCTAGGCCCAGGTGAAGGAATGCCAAGGACTGAGAACCCTAGTTTTTAAATGGTATTGTTTCTTATACCAAAAAACCCCTCAACATCACTTCTTATTAGTTCTTAACAATAGTGTTGTAAACAATTTGAGAATTGATATAGCAAAATCTCGCACTTCTCAAGATAAAGTCCTAAAGATAAAGTGTGATACCATGTGTAATTCAATAGCCCCATTGTCACCTCACCAACCTCTTTTCGCTTCGGGCTAGCTCTCCTCCAACTCAAGGGGGGTTCTCCCTAGTAGATGTTAGGGATCTAATGGCCCAAACAAACCAAGTCAAGAGCCCCCTAACTCTCTATGTTTACTACTATCAATCAAAATATTGAACAATACGGTCAGACATGCATCTTGAAGATAAATTTGCCAGGGTATTTTTGGGTAATTTCAAAGGGAAAGTCCCCAAACACATATAATCAAGGAATTATAACGTGATTTAAAACATTAAATATCAAAAAAATAATTTAAAGGATATTGAAAGGAAAAAGGTGATGGAAGATAGAAAGTGCCTTACTTAAATGCTCTAAGGATTTTTCAATGGTTGCTCCAAAAGCTTCACTTCAAGGCCCTTCAAGATCGTCTCCAACAATGCTATACCATCAGCTTCAACAATGTTGCTCCAAAAATGTCCTCAAGGTCTTCACAACAAGTTTACTAGAAGTTGCTCCAACAATATATTCAATAATGTCTTCATTGTCAACTCGTCTCTTGTTTGGGTGCCTTAATGTGCAATGACATGTTTCCAGGACTGAATTCAATGCAAGGCATATTTGAAACTCTAACTCTGTCTTCCGGTGTCTTATTAGAAATTATTTCAGTTTTCATTTTGTGTTTCAAGTTAGATATTGTTTTCAAGTTTTTACATTTATAATTTTATTGCAATGTGGTAGACTGATCAGAGCAGTGCAGGAACAACCCCGAGACGGGATGATCATGGAAAGAGGCCAGCGGAAGAACATGTAAAGTGCCAGCATTGCTCTATCTTCAGGTATTTTAGTTATTTACATAATTGAAATAATATTAATTTTGTTCAAATATGCGGACACCTAGCCATGGTACGCCTGATGATTCCCTCTTTGAGGAAGAGCTTTCTTCATCCCTATCTCCAGTGTTCTTGTTGCGAAAAAAGGCACGAGATGCAAGGTCAGAATTTAATACTTTGATAGACGCGCCTCAAACACCTGAAATAGAAGAGAGGATAAAAAAACTTATGAGCCAGCTAGAAACATATCAGGTAATAATAAAAAGTCAAAAGGATATTTTTTTTGTTGTGCATGAGATGAATTGTGATAGTTTGATTTTTAATTTTTACATTGACTAAACTAACAAAAAGTTCTTTTGTATGTAGTGTTTTCTGGCATTTGCTGAACTCGGTGTTGGTGGTAGTGGGACACAAGGGCAAGAGATTTCCCAACAACCCTCTCGTACACCTTCTACTCCTTTAGGTGCCAACCAAGAAACACACCCTGCCCAAGCAGACACCCAGCCAACCGCTGAATGTGTTGGCAATGATGAGGCTGATATGGCCAACTACATTATTGCATTTCCTGGAGCTACACGTGTCAGCTCCACAGGGACCATTAATGGCACGTTGTTGGTGAACGATAAAGGTGTCCCTATAAAGCATGTACAACTCCCAGGTAAATTTTAATATTTTAACTATTTCATGTACTTTATCTAAAACATATTTATCATGATTTTTATTTTTAAATTAATGATAATATCTTTTTTTTTCTGTGTAGGAAACAATGAGTTCTACAGGTTTTTGGAGAGCCATGCGTTTGTAATTTTTGGCCCAACCATATGCACAGGGTGGAATTCCCCGAATTCCAACTTGAAAAAAGAACTTCTAGATTATCTAGAAGCCCTTTTTGGGGTCGGCACATTTGACAGAACAGCGGTGGCTCGGGTAGCCAACAAATATTTGAAATATACTAGGGACACCTATAGGACGAAATTGAAATTTAACCCTAGATACTAGCATCCTCTCACAGTTCCAGAGAGTGAGTGGAGAGCACTCATCCATGACGGAAAAGAGAAAAGGGAAAAGAAAGAAGGAAAAATGACAACTGGACCCGCAAGGTAAATTACAACTTTAATTCAATAGCTTTAATTCTCTCTATGTCTAAAATAAAAGTGTGCTACATCATATATTACTTCAATATTTTGATGCTAGGTTTCCTGACACCTCAAAGGAAACCAAAGCTAGGATTGAAAAAAAGGGCCATCACAAGCTAGGCCAGGGCAGCTACTTGAAATTAGTTGCAAGAATTGTAATTAAGTAGCTAAACATCTTATAATTAATTGTATCACCTTCCAACATTTCTGTAATCCTATCAAATATGATTAAAAATACACAATCATATGTAATTTAGGGTGATGACTTCAGAACAGAAACTACAGAAGAAGATAAAAATATCACTTTCCATTTCGGCTATCAAGCCGTAGTTGAACGTCGCAGAGGCTTGGGGCAGGTCCCAAGATCCAGAATTCCTGATAAGGTAAAACATTAACCTTTCAATATTTTTGTTTTCGTCCATAAATTTAATGTCTAACAACTTTGTTTAAATCAGGGGAGAAGCACTACCGATGAGGCAAATAACCTAGTTTTAAAGCCAGATGTAGATGATCCTCATGTGCAACCTGATCATTGTAGTGGGGACGAGGCTGAAAATGCTACTATCAGTGAGGGGCATGATGGTAATTAATTTCCACTTATAATTTTTTATAACTATACCTTGATGGTTTTCCTTATAACATTTTTTGTTTAAATGACAAAGAATGTTTCCCTTGAGGATATTACCACCGAGAGGAAGACAGGACAATAGTCCCAACGGTGACAACTGGTGCACCAGGTAAATAATCTCATTGCAATTTTTTTTATTAATATTACCGAACTAATTCAATGATATTTAAAAATTGATAATTAAGATTTAATATTATCTTTTTTTGTAGGCGATGCCCCGTCACTGGATGAGACCAGACATTGTGACTACGCAACTAGTTAAACTGCGATAACTGGTGCACCAGGTAAATAATCTCATTGCAATTTTTTTTTATTAATATTACTGAACTAGTTCAATGATATTTAAAAATTGACAATAAAAATTTAATATTATCTGTTTTTGTAGGCGATGCCCCATCACTGGATGATACCAAACATCGTGACTACGCAACTAGGTCAGCGACGACAATTGGTGCACCAGGTAAATAATCTCATTGCAATTTTTTTTATTAATATTACCGAAATAGTTCAATGATACTTAAAAAATGACAATTAAAATTTAATAGTATCTTTTTTTGTAGGCAATGCCCCGTCACTGGATAAGACCAGACATCGTGACTACGCAAATAGGTCAGCGGCGACAACTGGTGCACCAGGTAAATAATCTCATTGCAATTTTTTTTATTAATATTACCGAACTAGTTCAATGATATTTAAAAATTAACAATTGAAATTTAATATTATCTATTTTTGTAGGCGATGCCCCATCACTAGATGAGACCGGACATCGTGACTACGCAACTAGGTCAGCAGTGCGGGTCAAAAGGCACGAAACAAGAGCAGAGCACGATGATATTGATGATGTAATTAGGAGCTTTAGAAATAGGAAGAAGAAAAAGAAAATTTGATAATGTAAAATATTGTATTATTATAAGACAAACATTACCATACTTGGAACGTTTTTTGCGTTATATAAAAAAATCATTTATCATACTATTTTTATGTGAAGCATTAATTGCAATGTTTCCTTGCGTACTTTTTGTTGAATTGTTTTTTTATTAGTTATTGAATATTTCTTTTATGCTAATGAAAGTAAAAAATGAAATATAGATTGGGTATTGGGGAATTGAGAGTGATGTGAGGGGTGGGGGATGGGCCATAAGAGCTTCCACCTTCACGTGGTTGGCCCTGTTTAGTAGAGAATAATTTATTGGAGCAATTTAATCTTGGAGCAAACTTCCCTCGATCCAGCGTAGCAAAAAAAAAGTCACTGTTGACTTAGTTGCTACTCTTTCAGATCGTGGGAGGCTTGTTCCAAGTTCATGCGACTCCAATAAATTGTTCCTGAAACGAAGAGGAGCTTATTCAGGTATGTTTTGAAATTTTCAACATATGTTCTAACATTATCATAAGAATGCATATTAGAGTAAACAATACTACATCAATTACTTGTATTTATTGTATAGATAATGATGGATTTTGATTGACTTGGCAGTGCAGGTACAAATCCTCTTGCATCATGAGCAATACAACTTGTCAACCAGGGTCATGTCCAGGATATTTTTTCTTGTGCGCTTGACCAGGTTCGCAATGTCACATTTTGTAAGTTTCTTTACAGTTCATAATTCAATATTAAGCTTGTCCATGATTATTATCTAGGTTTTTTGTATGTGTTTTTTCATCTATTCGATTGTAAGCAACTCTACATGTTTCCTGTTGTTCACTACGATTTCTCCCATTACCACTCCCAGGATGAATCTGACTTTATTGTTACATAGGTTGCTTTATTGTTACTATGATTTCTCCATTTAAGATTTCATAGGTTACATCATGTAAAGCTGTCAATCTCAGGTTGGTGATGAGCTTTAGTTCTCCAGATTTGGGGCTTTTCTGATATTTTCTCCCTCATGTCATTCCTGCATCACCTCGTTGTTTGAGCATGCCAATTGTCTACCACTTGTACCAATTGGCACATGTCAATCTCTGAGTGGCGCCACATTTCACCTATTTTCAGTGAGAGTTTAGGGTTTATCTAACATAGCTTCAGAAATCCGATTCAGTGCCTTCTTGAATATAGTCACATAATACTCATGGTTTGGATTGATGAGCATGTTCTGAATGGTTGGTTGATTCATAAGAACCACCCATATAGTCATCTTGAGATATTTCAGAAGTTTTCTCAGGTTTCCTTTTTCACCATTTCTAGTTGGTGGGATGGTGTGGGGTGATCCATCAATACTGGTGCTCTTCTAGTAGGGAATTTGTTTTTGGGGATATAAAGGAACATTTGATGTAGATATCCCATTGGATGCATTCATAAATGGGTATGAGAGGTGAATAATTTAAATTAAAAATATGCAACCTCTAGCATGGCAACCTGATGGCTGCGAGAGACACTGGTTAAAGATTGTTTTGTGCTAGCCTTAATATAGTCGCGATTTCTTTCTATTATCTTAATGCAAATATATAGTCCGGTCTCATTAAAATGAGGATTGTGGTTGTATTTCTCTTTGGTTGTTTCTCTCTTAATGCTCCAAAAGTTGCCAAAATTTGTGATAGTTGTTTAGTTTGCCTGTTACAACTTAAAAGTGGTTTTTAGCAATGGGAGTCAGGTTTTTTAAGGTTCATACTAATATGACGATCTTGTAATTCTATATTCAGGATAAGAGAAGATGGCCTCTGCTTTGGGCAGTATGACAACAATTTCCACATCTACCTCATTGGGTAACAATGGAAAGGGGAAGAAGTTGGGTGCAATGTTTGATAATTATGGCAGACAATTGTCTTCTCTTTCAGTTTTTCACCCATTTCCTTTAATCGCTCAAGCAGAAGAGGGACTCTGAGATTACGCGACAGAGAGAAGGTAGTTAATACAAGAGCTATGGAAAAGGAGTTTTACTTCAACAAGGATGGCTCGGTGACAAAAAAATTGCAGGTCAGAGAAAAAATTATGTTTAAAGGAAGGTCACCTGCACGTGAAACTTCACTGCGGTGGATCTTTCCTTGTCCACTTATATTCGATTTTAATGTGTTATTTTAATTTTTCATGGAGGGTTGTTTTGGCATATGGTCTGACATTCAATTGCACACTTACTGAAAGCATTGTCAATTTGTCTTGCAGGCGGTGTGAACAAACTTGCTGATCTTGTTGGAGTCACCCTTGGGGCGAGGGGCAAAATGTTGTCTTGGAGAGCAAGCATGGTTCTTCGAAATAGTTAATGATGGTGTGACAATAGCTAAGGAGGTAATTTGTAGATGTGTGCTCTCATTTTATTTTTAACGTTGTATTAGTTCCCCCTCTTAAATGTCTTAGATTGGTAGACATAATTTTAAAACTCAAAGGTGAAAGGAAACATATTTGTTACCCAGCGGTCTACTTGGCCTATGGACTAGCCACAATAGAGTAATGCACAAAGATTTTCACAACAATAAAAGGAAATGGTTATGGCTAAGTCAAATTTTATTGTTATTGACAGTGTAATGAAATGTATCTCAATGCTATGGTTCTGGCCTTTTTATTGGATGAATTAGAGGACCCAGTTGAAAATATTGGGGCCAATTTGGTAAGGCAAGCTGCGGCAAAGACAAATGATTTAGCTAGGGATGGAACCACAACATATGTTGTTCTTGCACATGTTGGAATATTGAAAAATTCCAGAACAATGAATGGAGAATAAATCTCCCTTCTTTTAACACAAAGAAAATAAAAATTTCTTTGACAGGAGACAGAGTTTCAATACTTTGAAAACAAACTTCTATTCCCTTCAATAACTCAAAAAAAAAATATTACACTTCTTCCTCATTGAGAGGGATTACAAAATTATGACTGCTACAAAACGTAGTGCATAAAACCAACTCACTGTCTGTTCAAAACAAACATACTCTGTCTCTAAAACACTCTGCTGTGTTTTTCACTTTCGCACTGCTGTGCATACACACTTAAAAAGTTACACTCAGTCTTTCACTTTTTACACACTCTTTTGTAATAAAAAATTTAGGTACTGTTTATAAAAAAACTACCAAGATTTTTTGTCCTTTTTATTTTTATATGCCGTAACATATAAAACATATTATAATAA
This sequence comes from Pinus albicaulis, assembly GCA_034641835.2. NCBI lineage: Eukaryota > Viridiplantae > Streptophyta > Pinopsida > Pinales > Pinaceae > Pinus > Pinus albicaulis. The sequence goes on from CM076581.1 coordinate 1,377,382,689, forward strand.
ACCCTCTTTTTAAAAAAATAAAATTAAAACTAAATTCTATGGCCCACCTTTCATTTCGCATATGATATATATATAAAATATGTTTAAAACATATGTATATATTAAAGCATACATAAAATTAAATTATCAAAACATTAAAGAACCCTTTCCGTCGGACTTCAAAAGTCTGAATAGATTGAATTTCAAACAAAATTCACGTTCCAAAATTGGATGCTGACGTCTGCCTAATTTGTAACGTGAATTCTCAATTGAATGTGCCTTATAAAAAATTTGGGTCCGATTTTCAGGTTTTCAGATTCCCTTCAATTTCATGTGATCCAATATTAATGCTCCACGTGTCCTCCTTTTGAATTTACAAAACTGGGGGGTAAATTTCTGTTTGTTTAATTTCTAGTTGGTGAATTGCGTTAATGCTAGTTGTTGTGTTTAAATACAATCCTGTACAGAAATATGGCTACAGCCGTCTACAAAAAAAACTTGCAGGAATTTTAAGTGCTGAATTAAATTTCTGGATGGCATGCAAGCAACCTCCAAAAAAAAATGTTGCTGTTGCATCCGTCCTTCTGCTGCAGCAGTTGAAGTTAAAATTCAACAGCACAGGGTTTAATAAGTGAGGGTGTAAAGGTAACTTTTTGTCAATAGTACTGGATTAAGATCATCTATTCATTTTTGTAGGGTCTTCTGGTGTTTGGGTTTTTAGTTTTGGGTTGGGCTTATTGAGTCTAAGATAGTTTTTGAGTGAAAAAATTGCTATCAGGTATTAAAAAATTTTGGTTCTTTTGTCAAAATTTATGAGCTTGTTAGGAAATACAAAACCGACAATGGTTGTATCTTAAATTTGTGGAAAATAATTTGAAATGAAACCTTTTTGTTTAGGTTGTTGCAGCAGGTGCAAACCCCATTCAAATTATTAGGGGCATTGACAAGACAATAAAGGCCCTTGTTTCGGAACTCAAAATTTTGTCAAAGGAGGTAAACGCTTGCCTTTTGAGTAGGCTGGTTTTCCTTTTTGCTGATGGTTTGGTGTATCTAATTGAATTATTTGCCTAAGGTATTTTTGGTTGCAAACTCCTTTTCATTTTTCATACAATATTGGCCTTGTGGAATACATTTGATTGTGTGGTATTGTTAGATCTACAACATTTGTAGTTGTTTAGTCTTATGGCCGAGGTGCACTTTTATTATGGAAATAGTTGATGCAATATTGTCATTTAATCCTTACTGCAGGGTAGCATGTTGAGAAGTTTCTTGTGAAACATTTCGTATTCAAAATGACACTTGATCCTATACAGCATCATGCACTTGACTTCAAAATTCATATTCAAAGTGTGCCAGACAATTCTTGCAAAATTTCAAATATTTATGTTGTTTTAAACCAATATCTTTTTCATGTATTGGATGCTGAAAATGAGAAAAAGACTTTGGTATGAAACCAACTGGTGAATAATTTCCAGCAAAACAACCACTTCCAAGACATGATTTAAAAGTAGAACATATGTACTTATGAAGCATAGAAAGATATCCTTGATGCATTGTCAATGTTTGGCTAGGGTTATTTTTGGAGAAAATAACTCCTTATTCCTAGAATAGTGATCTTCAATACAAGTAAATGCCAGAGAAGAGATATCATCGTGTGACATAAACCTATTAACAAAAGTGAACAGGGAATGATTATTAATTATGGCATACTAAGTTGTCAGTGATTTTGACTATTTTTCTTGAACATGTAAAAATGTTAAATTCCAAACTTACATCATCATGGTTTGGCATCATGAGCTTGACTAATTGTCCACCATGCTCATAATTTCATTGTTGTCTTCATATCTATAAACAACATTTCAAATAATAATAATAAATTTCTATAAGAAAAATCCAGACCTCCATGCTGCTGCTCCTTGTGAGACAAAGTCAAAATTGCATTACACAATCTGACACATAAGAATCTCCTATATCTCGATGGTATGTATCCAAATTCTTATAATAGTGTCTTCAAGACTTATGTTGACATTGCCAATGAGATATTTAAGCAATGAAAGATGGAGCCTTCTTCATTGTTGTATATGTAACAGTCTTTTATTAATATAAAGACTGATGGTTTTGTCTTTCTGAAAATGAAATGTAAAAATAATTTATTGTGGTCAATTGAAAAGCTTTTTTTTTAAAGCTTTTCATTATGGAAGGGCAACATAGATATATGCCCTTCTAATTGAAATTCGGACCTGCCCTTCAAATTTTATCACTGTGTGGGACCTTAACAAACAATAAAAGTATTCCGCTGCACATTATATAAAACATATAACAAAAATTTCGTCAAAACTTCAAACGAACCCTTTAGTCGTGGGTATTTCATCACGAATTGATCATTTTACCATGTACCTTCTTCTAGAGGAATATTCTTCCACTTGATTAGGTACTTCATAATGGTTATATGTCAAAGAGATACAAAATGCTTATCTATAACTTTTTGTGGTTCAAGAATCAACTTTCATTCTTCATCTAATTTTGGAAGTTCTATTTACATTGGCATATTTTTTCCCAAAACCTTTTTTAGGCAAGATACATGAAAACCCTTATGAATGCAAGAAGAAGGAAAATATAACTTCTATACCACTTGTGCAATCCTATGAATAATTATTTAGGGCCATAACATTTTTGAGCTAATTCTTTATTCTTCTTTTTCTTGAATGAAGATTGCTTATAATGCTATAATCTAAAAAATACCCAATTACCCTCCTCAAATTATCTTTCACTTCAATGTTGTTCCCCTTGTTGTTTTATCGTGTTTCATGTCATTTTAAGTTTTTCCATAATAATTTTCAAAGTTTCTTTAGTATTTTCCATATGTGACTCTGTTTCCTATACTTTGGACTTATCTTGCAAAAAGTATGAGATACTAGGAGTTGGATATCCATAAAGGGCCTTAAATGGGGAAATTTTAGTAGATGTGTGATAGGTAGTATCATATTACCATTCTTCCTGGACGAACCCACTTCATCCATTAAGATTGCTTTTCTAAAGAGTAACATTGTAGATAACCTTAAAAACATTTGTTAACTATTTTTGTTTGACCATTTGATTGTGTTTGATATGTAGAACTCATGGCAGCTAGTGTTTCTCCACTCATATTAAATAATTATTTCCAAAAAATTTTGTTACTATTACTTTAGGAAAACCATGAAGACCATGAATTTATTTCACGGACACTTCTGCCACTTGGCTTGTTTTTTATGTACTTTGAGCTCTACAAAATTTGTCTATATAAATGACCACAAAAATGTAATACTTACCTTTATATTTCAGTAACCCTGTAATAAAGTCTATTGATATATCTTCTAGTATTTGAATATGTATGTGGAATGGTTGAAGTAACCCTAGAGATTTTACTATCTCTCTTTTATTTATTATGCAAACCTGACCTTCTCTTACAAAATTTTGAATATCTTTCTTCATTCGTTCCAAAAATATATTTTTTCATCATTTGAGATGTTTTAAGGAACCCTGCATCCTACCATCAGAGAGACATGGGACTCCCTTAATATTTGTTTATTCAAATATGCTTGCGTGCATAAAAATATTCTACATTTGCACCAAAGTATATCTCTCTTTCACTCCCAATGCTCCATATAGTTCATCCCATCCTTTATAAATTTTAGTTTTTGTTTAGTACTATTGTCATTTTTCCATTATGGCAAGCTTCTTCTAGCCACCTAGGAATAGAAAATGTAATTGGATATAAATTTGAGGCCTCTACTATTTTAGAAAGAGCATCATGTACTAAATTTTCCTTACCCTTTTTGCAGATTATCTCAAAATTAAAACTTTTCATTTTTTCTCCTCATTTTTGTTAATCTTCCAATGAAATCCATAGCTTCAAAAAATACTTTATGCTATCATGGTATATCTTGACTTTAAAGTACCTCCCAATGATATACTATCCCCCTTTTTTATTGCATGTAATATTGCTTCCATTTATTTTTCATACGTACATTTCACCAAATATTTTCTTTGAATTCCTTGCTTTTAAAAGCCAATAATATCCCTTATTGTGTTAATGTTACGTAAATTCCTTGTCCTAGTGCCTCACACTCTACTGTGAATGTTTTACCAAAAGTAGGTGCAACTGATGTTGGTGTAGAAGACATGGCATCCATTAAAAGAGAGAATGCCAAAGTAGCCTCATCATTCCATATAAATGATATTTTCTTCAAGAGATATGTGAGTGTACTTGAAATGCATGCATAATTCTTAACAAATGATCAATAATATCATGTAAGTCTAAAAAATCTTCTAAGAACCTTGATTTTTTAGGAATAGGTCATTTTTTAATAGCTTGCATCTTTTGAGGCTCCAACTTCACTCCTTCCTTTAAAACAATATGAACCAAATACTCGAATTCTTATTTCCCAAAAGCACATTCGGATATTTTTACATAAACTTGATTGTCCTCAATAATTTATATAACTTTTCCACATGTTTAGTGTGGTATTTGCATGATTTATTATAAATATGTGTATTATCAAAGAAAACCAACACAAATTTTATAAGATGGGATCAAACAAAATTGTTCTTAAGTCGAGCCCGCCGGACTTCAAACGACGATAAACCATAACTCAAACCAAATTTGCGTTCCAAAATAGCCTGCTGATGTTGGCCAATTTTGTGACGCGAAAACCAAATGAATTCCACCCTAATAATTTTTGGGTTCGAAGTTGGGCTGGTGTACGGAGGGAGAGTTGTGACGTGAATTTCTTATCAAATTCTCCCTAATATTTTTCGGGTCCGGATTTCCACTACGCGAGCGGCCCAAACAAAGATCCGCTCCAATCGATTTCTGCCACGTGTCCTCAATCAAAACTTGTCCTGCTCCCAACTGCAGGTGCATTCGATGGTGTTTAAGGCGATGGGACATGGATGTGGTGATTTCATATCAATCGCATTAAGTTTTAACACTGTTCAATTAAGTTCCAAGGTTTTCACATCTAATCGCATTAAGTTTTAACATTGTTCAAGATCGGACCTCCACTCCTGTTAGTGATTCTGCATGCTCCAATATGATCCGGCCTTCAGCTCTCATTAATGATCAAAGATTAATTATGACGAGCATCCTTCGATTGCATTTTAGTCGGGTCGATAAAATGGCATTTCGCTATGGTTTTTCAGGCGAGCCGATTGCTGGGTTACATTTCCTACTCACTGTGACGAGAAGGAGAAGTGGTCAGCTGAACTACTGCGTAGACCTTGGTTCATATCTGCATTTCTCTCGGTCTGGTCCTTGTCTGTCTTCCTATATTTCTTGGAATTATGCTTCTCTGTCTCCTCTTGTGCCCACTGCTAATGAGACTACACCCATGCCTCGCCTGCATCAAAGGATGCGTTGCCGCAGGGGGAGCACTAGAGGTCAACCCCTGCGCACTCCCTCCAGCCCCTCAACCGAGTCGTCTTCCATCCAGTTCAGTGATTATTGCGCAGGTCGCTATCTAGATACTAGGAGTGGGCGGGGTCAGATTGTAGGATCTGGCCACCGTATGTATTCCCCTACTCCTCGTTTTCCCATCGCTAGTTCACCTTCTCCCATGATGCGCACTGCACAATTTTCCTTTAATTTCTCTCTCAAATGCCCACGAATCACAGCTTCAGTCACTGTGGTTTTCCGTGAGGATGCCAAAACGAAGGAAGATTGCACCCGTCCGGCGGGTCTGAGCTCGGAAAAAGCCAGCCAGCATTTGAGCCTTTAGGAGGGGAGCCGTGGCATGAATGTGGAGGTAGCACCTAGAGATCCTGGACCTTCCAAAGGATGGTGTCGAATCATCGAGGAGCCGAAGGAGTAGTTTGGTTAATTTGTTTTTCTTGCTTCGCGACCCACTTAATTGGGCTGATTTTAGATTATTTTACTGTGCTGGACCTTTGTAATATTTTTGAATTCTGTAAATTAAATGTTCAAGACTGGTTTCCCCATATGAGGGCAGTCTTCTTAATTTTTTTATTTTTTGATGACAAATTTGCCATGAGTCTGGGCAATGATTTTGACTTCGGTGTAATTTTATTCCCACTATTAATAGATTAAGTTTACTTAGAAAAAAAAATGTTGCCCCATTTCTATTTTAAACCTATTTTTTGAAATACAGAGCCCTGTTTATATGGTCTATGTATTATACTCTTTCTCTGTATATTTACAAGAACCTTTTTGCTATGAATAGGGTGGATGCTATAGCGGGCTACTAATGGAAACAAGTGAGCCTGAACCTTACATCTCGGATGCAACAGATGGTTACCAATTTTGGAATTAAGCGAGCCTGATCTTACAAGCAAGCCTGAGTTTCTGCACATGGTTTTTATTTATGGGAACAAGCGAGCCAGAACATATAATCGACCTTGGGTTTATACATATTTTTGATCTATCATGGATGCTTTTTGTGTGAGGTGTATATCAACAGTACATGTCTCTGCACATTTCCTGTATCCGCTTTATGATACTATTTTATGCGTTAACAGGTTATCACTCTTCCTTCAAAACTAGTGATGCTGGTTTATTGATATGGTCTGATGGTATTTTTATATTTTGGACATATCACACTCCTCACATGATTAGCATTTTTCTCTATTCAAGGATTTTGGGTACTTTAATTTGTATTTGGAAAAATGGACGTCGGTACTCTATCTGTTGCTTTACTATTCTACATACTACTATTTCACTTTCTTATAGATGCCTCGGGCATATTTGGATGCTTTCTAATATTTGTCGCTAATCTCCATGTGGACTGTTACTGGGTTTTATATCATGTCCCTGTATGTGACATGGGGTATTTTCTATCATTGTCTAGGGTGGGACTTCCACTTTTCTGGATGGATATTTGGGTTCCAATATTCAAATGTGAAAATGTAATGACTTCATGGACTGTTTTACTTCATATAATATATTCAAAACAATGTTTTTTCTCTTGTGAAAAAAAAATGATTAATGTTTATCACTCTGCCTTCAAAACTAGCGATGCTAGTCTATGTTGCTAGTTTATTGATATGGTCTAATGGTCGTTTTATATTTTGGACATATCACACTCCTCACATGATTAGCGTTTTTCTCTGTTCAAGGATTCTGGGTACTTTAATTTGTATTTGGAACAATGGACGTCAGTACTCTATCTGTTTCTTTACTATTCTACATACTGCTATTTCACTTTCTTATAGATGCCTCGGGAATATTTGGATGCTTTCTCAGATTTTCGATAATCTCCATGTGGACCGTTACTGGGTTTTATATCAAGTCCCTGTATGTGACATGGGGTATTTTTATATCACTATCTGGGGTGGGACTTCCACTTTTCTGGATGGATATTTGGGTTCCAATCTTCAGATGTGAAAATGTAATGACTTCATGGACTGTTTTACTTCATATAATATATTCAAAACAACCTTTTTTCTCTTGTGAAAAAAAAATGATTAATGTTTATCACTCTGCCTTCAAAACTAGAGATACTGGTCTATGTTTCTGGTTTATTGATATGGTCTGATGGTCTTTTTATATTTTGGACATATCACACTCCTCACATGATTAGGATTTTTCCCTGTTCAAGGATTTTGGGTACTTTAATTTGTATTTGGAACAATGGACGTCGGTACTCTATCTGTTGCTTTACTATTATACATACTGCTATTTCACTTTCTTATAGATGCCTCGGGCATATTTGGATGATTTCTCAGATTTTTCGATAATCTCCATGTGGACCGTTACTGGGTTTTATATCAAGTCCCTGTATGTGACATGGGGTATTTTTCTATCACTATCTAGGGTGGGAATTCAACTTTTCTGGATGGATATTTGGGTTCCAATCTTCAGATGTGAAAATGTAATGACTTCATGGACTGTTTTACTTCATATAATATATTCAAAACAAATTTTTTTCTCTTGTGAAAAAAAAATGATTAATGTTTATCACTCTGCCTTCAAAACTAGCTATGCTGGTCTATGTTGCTGGTTTATTGATATGGTATGATGGTCTTTTTATATTTTGGACATATCACACTCCTCACATGATTAGCGTTTTTTTCTGTTCAAGGATTTTGGGTACTTTAATTTGTATTTGGAACAATGGACGTCGGTACTCTATCTGTTGCTTTACTATTCTACATACTGCTATTTCACTTTCTTATAGATGCCTCGGGCATATTTGGATGCTTTCTCAGATTGTCGATAATGTCCATGTGGACCATTACTAGGTTTTATATCATGTCCCTGTATGTGACATGGGGTTTTTTTCTATCATTGTCTGGGGTGGGACTTCCAATTTTATGGATGGATATTTGGGTTCCAATATTCAGATGTGAAAATGTAATGACTTCATGGACTATTTTAATTCATATAATATATTCAAAACAATATTTTTCCTCTTTTAAAGTTTCATTTTTTTTTTTTTAAATTGAACCCCGTTGTCGCTATATTGATGCCTTGTAAGCGTCGGAATTGCGGCAGCTTAAAAACGTCGGACCACATTTCGTCAGAATTGCGACAGTTTACAAACGTCGGAAGAGCGACGTTCAAAATGTCAGATCACATTTCGTCAGAATTGCGACAACTTACAAACGTCGGAATAGCGACGTCCAAAACTTCGGACCACATTGCGTCAAAATTGCGACAGTTTACAAATGTCGGAAGAGCGACGTTCAAAACGTCAGACCACATTTCGTCGTAATTGTGACAGTTTAGAAACGTTGGAAGTGCGACGTTCAAAACGTCAGACCACATTTCGTCGGAAGTGCAATAGTTCACAAACGTCGGAAGCATGACGGTTTGGGAAACGTTGGAAGAGCGACGCTTGTTTGGAAGCGACGGAAAAAATGTCGATAGTGCGACACTTTTTAAGTGCGTCGAGACTGCGACGGTATGGCAAACCACGTTTTTCCCGCCCTTGAACTGTCTCTCTTGCGACGACTATGTGTTGGAATAACGACGAATTGGCCGTCGAAAATTTCGCCAAATTTTCTAGTGTATAAAACTACAATCAAGATTTTACCATCTTTTTCTTTGATGTAGAGGGTGGGTTCTCCCTCACACTTTTCAAATCCATTTTCTAGTAGATAGGAGTCTATTCTACTGTACCACACTCTTGGCACTTGCTTCAACCCATAAAGAGCTTTCTTCAACTTGCACACTTTGTTCTCTTGGCCTTTATTTTCATAGTCGAGAGGTTGTTCAATGTAAACCTCTTCCATTAACACTCCATTTAGGAATGTTGACTTTACGTCCATTTGGTAAAATTTTTGTGCTTCTATGAACATCACTACTCTCACGGTTTCCATTCTAGCAACCGGTGCGAAAGCTCATAATATATGCCATGCTTCTGCTTATAACCCTTGACAACAAGTCTTGCCTTGTGTCTCTCCATTTTTCCTTCAGCATTACTCTTGGTCTTGTAGACCCATTTAACTCCAATGACATCTTTACCTTTTGGGAGTTCAACCAAATCCCAAGTCTTATTTCTTTCTATGGCATTAAGTTCCTCATCCATAGCTTCTATCCATTTATTATCCTTAATAGCATCCTCAAAATGAATAGGGTCATCAACATGACAATATAAAGAAAAAAAAAGAATTTATACCTTCATTTGCTGCCACTTGTTCATAAATGTCATTCAAATTTCTGAACTTCTTACCTCTTTCATTTGGTGTACAAGTGCTTGAAGAAGGACTTGAATTTTCTCCTTGTGGTGTGCTTAGAGAAGTACTTTCATTTCTCCTCAAGGGTGTGCCTTGCTGCCCTTGTGTTGGTGCTGTTGTTTGGGGATGTATTTCAACCAACTCATCATCATTTTCATCCTGAGATAAACAACGTTTAACATTCAATGTTTTCTCTATGCTTCCATCCCAAGCTTCCTCCTCAATAAATTGAACATCTCTGCTCACAATAAACTTCTTGGTGGATGGGTTGTACAACCTATAAGCCTTGGATTCCTCACCGTGTCCAATGAAAACACATTTCCCCCCCTTGCTATCCAACTTCTTCCTTAGCTAATCAGGTATGTGTGCATAAGCCACACATCCAAAAACCTTCATATGTGTGACACCTTGCTTTGTGCCACTCCATGCCTCTTCTGGCACTTTGTTCATAATTTATTTTCTAGGGAACCTATTCAAAATGTACGTTGCACAATGTACAACTTTAGCCCAATAATAATTAGGCAAATTCTTTGCCTTTAACATACTCCTTACCATGTCCATTATAGTTCTATTCTTCCTTTCGGCTACTCCATTTTTCTGCGGAGTATATCTAGTTGTAAACTGCTTATGAATACCATTTTCTCTACAAAAACGTAGAAAATATTTAGAGATATACTCACCTCCTCTATCAGTCCTTAGGACTTTGATATGCAGCCCACTTTGGTTCTCAACAAGTGCTTTCAAATTGAAAAATCTTTCAAACACTTCACTTTTGTTTTTCAAAAAGTAAACCCAAGTTTTTCTTGAAAAATCATCTATGAATGTTAACATGTAGTGGCTGCTAGCAAGCGTTGGAGTTTGCATCGGTCCACAAAAATCTGAGTGGACAATCTCTAAGGGTGCCTTTTCCCTTTTGCTTTTCCCAGAAGGAAAACTTTCTCTGTGTTGTTTCCCCAAGATACAACCTTCACAAAGGCTATTCGGTTTCTCTATCAATGGTAAACCTCTTACCATTGCTTTTGTATTCAACAAGTGAAGACCTCCAAAGTTGAGATGTCCAAATCTCAAGTGCCACAACCAATTTTCATCTTTTGGTTCGCTTTGGATAGCCTCTTGTGCCACTGCTGCTTTCTCTTCACCATTCTTCAAATCTTCTCTCATTCTAAGAGGGAACATCCTATTCCTTGTCATCTTTACTTCAACAATACATTGTTTTCTAGGTGGTTTTTCCATGATGTTACAAACATAATTTTCAAAAAATACATTGTACCCCTTTTGAAGAAGCTTTCCAATACTTAAGAGGTTAAACTTCATTCCTGGAACATAATAAACATCTGCTATTGATTTCTTTGTAACTTTCCTTATTAAGACATTTACATCTGCTTTTCCCATAACAAAAACTTTGCTTAGTTCCTAGTGTGACTTGTGACTTCACACTCTCATCTAACATAGAAAATATTGCTATGTTTCCTGTCATATGGTTACTACAACCAAAGTCTGGAAACCATAAGTCTTCATTCTTTTCTTCGGCCATATTACAAGCTAAAAACAAATTATCTTGGCTGATATTTTCTCTAGTGAAATTTGCACTAGTTCTATTTCCCATATCATGCTGCTTCTTTCTACATTCATTAGCATAATGACCATATTTTTTACAATAGTGACATTGGACATTGGAATTATCATACCTTTTTCCTTGTGCATTTTTTTGACCACTTTGTTGGCTGTTGCCTTGGCCTTGATGCTGATTTGGATTGCTGCCCCTTCCCTGAGCATTTGCTGGACTATTCCTTCCACCTCTTTTTTGGCTTCTGCCTCTTCCTCTCTTGTTTCATCTGCCTTGCCCTCTTCCTCTTCCGAAATACATCTGGGTCTTAAAGGCATGTTCCAGAGATGAGTTTTCACTCCTACCCAATCTCCGCTCATGAGTCATCAGTGATGCATGTAGCTCATCCACTGAAAAATTAGTGAGATCCTTAGTATCCTCTATGGTGGTGACAATCACATCGAATCTTGAGGGTAGACTCCTGAAGAGTTTTTCCACAATCCTCTTCTCTTCAAGACTCTCTCCATGAGATCTTATTTGTGTGACGATTCCAATCACATGAGTGAAGAATGAGTCAATAGTATCTGACTCTTTCATACAAAGAGTCTCAAAGTCTCTCCTCAGCAACTGAAGTTTTGCTGTATTCACTTTTTCCATGCCTTGATAGGATGTCTTGAGAGTTTCCCATGCTTATTTGGATCTCTTGGCTGTTTTTATCCTCGAAAACACACTCTCATGAACTGCTTGATACAATAAGAAGAGAGCTTTGGAGTCTTTCTTCTTATTTCTCTTCAGCAAATCTTTCTCTGCCTGAGTTAAATCATCAAACTCTTCTTCATCTGCTGGCTCTTTAAAGCCATCCTCAACAAATTCCCATAAGTCTTGGGAACTAAATAAAGCTCTCATAGTTATTGAATAGTAGTCATAATTTTTCCCATTGAATTGTGGGAGGTGGATATTTCTAATACCCATGCTAGTGCTGGCTCCAGCCATTCTTGCACTCTTAACTATGATTCAAAAAACACTTGACTGTGTATTTAAAATAGCTAACTGTTCTGCAACAGTAACACAATAAACTATATAGAGAAACACCTTGAATTATTTTTGGCTGAGTCTTCACATTGCTGGAGAAGTTGTTGCAACAAAGAACTCCTTCCTTCAGCTTCTTTGATCTTCAAAGAGCCTAGACTAGCTCTGATACCATGTTGGAATATTTGAAAATTCCAGAAAAAAAAAATGGAGAGAGTAATACTCTCCTCTTTAACACAAAGAAATAAAATTTCACTCACAGGGACAGAGTTTCAATACTCAAAAAACTTCTATTCCTTTAAAAAAAATATATATTACAATGCTTCCTCTAACAGAGGGATTCAGAATAGTGATTGCTGCTAACACGGTGCACACCAAAATAAAATAACTCACTGTATCTATTATAAAACAACACTGCTGTGTGTTTTTAAAATCCGCACTGCTGTGCATTCAAAACAAAACAAAACAAATTACATTCTCTGTCTTACAATAGCCTCTTGGGCTTTTACAATATATATATATGTTGCGCATATAAAATTAAAACAAATCAAACTATATTCAAACTTCAAAACAAATCTTTTCAAAAGACTGTCGGGGGACAACACAATATAATGCACAATGTTAAACATTACAAATGTTATAACAATAACTCCATCGTGCATTTTAAACTCTGACCCGCTGGACTTGAAATACAATTGAACCAAAACACATAAACGCATTTCGTGTACCAAAATTGTTGACGTCACAAGAGTTTTTGTGCGCGTGATGAAAAATCAAATCTGCTCTATAGACTCATATCACGTCCGCCCAGGGCTTGCTGACGCAAGTGCCATTTGTGACGCGAAATCCAAATATCAATTCTGCTTGATAAAGGGATCGGATCTGTGTCAAACAAAACTAAACGGGCCAACTAAAAAATCCGATGCCGATCAATAAACAGACGTGATGAACCAAGATTTAAATCCAGTTCATAAGGCATGTCGGGTCCTGTTGTGCTATACAACAACCCCCCATTTCATAAAATTTTTCTTTAGAAAACTATAATATGAAATGGGTCCCTTTTAGATTAAATTGGTATTAACTCATCATTCCTCTAAAAAAGGTCCGAAAACAAACGAAACATTATAAAACCTTTTGAGTTAATAAATCATCGGCAATCAGGAAAATAAAAAAATCACAACAAAAGGCCCCTATCCTGGCTTCGATGCGATATCACTATCGGCAATCGGGGAATGCGATATGAATACAACGAAACTCTTTTCCTTAAAAGCTCTCGATGCGAGTTAAGCGATATCGCTATCTGCGATTGGGGATTCTACAATAACTTAAATAAAACTGCCCAAGTCTTCCTCCAATCGCCGATTGCGATAAAGCCAAGCGCGACTTTCAAAAAGGATTGATATGGCATATTATATTAATTATTATTAAAAGCCTTTCCGCTTCCCAATAGTGATTCACTTGCGCCCAACCGCCAAATAAAAATCAAATCCACGCTTAAATAGACTATTCGGAAAATGAAGGATATAATGAGCATTTAATTGATTGACAGGTTTAAACGGCTAATTAATGGAGCAGTTATGCCTAAATCCCTTCAGAGATTATATCCGCGGGAGTCTTATGATTATCTTCCATTATTCATTGATTGACATAATTCTTCGGTACTTAGTTTTCGCCATCTATTCTCCACATTACGTTCATTTTATCTCTTGTGCAGAGCTTCTCCGCAGTAGCAAATTCAGACCTAATGGGAAAGAAATCTAAGAAACCTGGAACAGCTTCAGCTTCTGTGGTAACAGAACAACATGCTGCCGATCCGGGACCAAACAAAAAAGGATTAATCTCAGATACCACATGTCTTGGTCTTGGTAATACTACTTGGTAGAGCATTTACAACCTGGTTGAAGCCGAGGAACCTCAACAAACATCGGTACAAGATACAGCAGGCTCGAGCCAGAAATCTGATGCTACTCTGAAAGATTTGGCTGATTCCTACCTGCACAGGGTAGCGGCTCGGGAGCAAATTCTTCCATATACAGATGTAGTGAGATGGGCCATTGAAGAAATTCCAATTACGACTAGGATATTCTGCACTATTGATGGGAGAGTTTTCGGTTCGTTTCAGCCTAATGATTTGAGACAAATGTACCATTTGCCCGAACCAGAGAAGAAGTATAATAAAGCATTCCTGGAGAAGTTTAGAGATGAAAATGAAACTGAGTCAGAGCCTATACGGGAATGGAGACAGAACCCGGCGAAACACAAACATGAGTCTTTGGGTAAGTACTCCGTCAATTCCTTATGTTCTCCTTATTGTTATGCTGGAGCTATGATGTGTCGAATGTGGGGATTGCATGATTCTTCAAAATTTTCCATAGAGATGGTACCTTTGATGGAAGCAGCATGTAATAGTGAAATCATGGATTGGGGTAATATATTATCGGATAAGTTAGCAACTGTTATTCTTGACTTCAGAAACAAATCTCGTGTTACTGATAGATTCATCCCTCCATTTTACTTTAGTGCCTACATTTTAGATACCCTCTGTTTTAATTCCGAGTTTCCTGTGTTAGGGTGGAGATGGACTCCACAGGACCCCATGCCCATTCATATATATCACCAGAAATTATGGAAAGCCCATTATAAACACCACCTATATCAAGTCTGCAATGGATTCATGCTACCTATTTACTATGCAATTTTTGCTAGACCTACTCCTAAGATCTCCTCTCAAGCAGAGATTGACTTGACAGCCTTAGGAACCTGGTTCGGAGAAGAAAAATTCACTTATGTAAGAGTTTTCGGCAGCCATGCCAGACCTCATGTCCTCCCCTTGTATATACCAGACAAACTTTTAGCTCGAGAGATAGCATATCAGCTTACATCTGCATCGGCTACAAAGACTCTCAGGAATTCAAAGAAGCAAGTCTGGCCTCTTTTCCCTCTAAGGTGTGGCATCTATACTCTGTGTGATTACAAACACGCAGAGAAAGAGGCAGAAAAGATTAATATGTTAAATCTCGCCACTCTGCCTAACAGACGTTTTGATCCGAAAAAGGTCGTCTATAATGTTCTAGATCAGGCCAAACTCACTAAATTTGAACATAAGGAAGACGAGTTTGATGACCTGTTTTCCTCGGCCGAGTCGATATTTCAGGTTCAAGAGATAGCTAAAATAAGATACCATGATGACGGGTTAGTTGAATTTAACACCAAGTTAGTAGAATTGAATAAACCAGGATAGAAATTTGCAAACTCGCCTAGATTTATTAACACCGTTTCCGATGATAATAGTCTCAAGCCTCGAGTAAAGACGCACAAAACGAACCTCCGCAGATTCACAAATTCTAAGAAGTCCTAGAAGTGAGAGTAGGGAGGAACTCCAAGAGGAAAGAACAGAAGAGGAAGAGGTTAGAAATAAGAGGAAGCACGTATAAAAGAACCAAAAGAGCACTACGACCTGTAGTTATCTTAGTTGCAGGGCAAACAGAGGGCAAAGCTAAGAAGGTGAATGTCAATTTGAGGGGACTCCAAGATTGCTCCAGGAATGGCAACAATTTGATTCAATTATAAGCAATCTTGAGAGCTCAAAGGATGTCGATACATCCAAAGCGACCAATACACAGGATACAGCATCAAAAAAGGTTCCAAGCAAAGAAACCAGCGGTCTACCCCCGACTACATAATTAGAAATAATTCCCAAGGATCCTTCGGATCAAATTATTTTGCAAGTGGAAGATATTCCTCCATTGGATGTTTTCTATAGCCCAAAACATAAGGCTGTAATAAAGCGACAACGGAAAAGGAGAAGGATTGATCAACCTTCCCTGTTCCCTGAACAAACAGTAACAGCCAATGTAGTGTGGAAGGAAAAATTCAACCCCTCCGATGACCTGACAAAGTTGTCCCAATATGCTGGTGCCTATTCGGCAGCCACCATGGATAAGGCATCAGAGGTGAGCAATTTGTTGAAAGAAAAGGATCAAGCGATCGCTGCACCACAAACACAACTATTGGAGGCACAACAGAAGTAGATGCGTGCTTTCATCTTAAACAAGAAGAATTACTGAGGCACAGGGTAAAATTGAAAACAATGGCTTTAAAATGTATGGTAAAACAAAAGATGAGCAAATGTCAGACCAATGTTTCATGGAGAAGTTCAAGAATCTTCCTACCACAATTCTTTTGCATAAGCAATACAGATTATTAAGGCACTAATAACACAAATAAGACGTTAAAATACAGAATTTCAAGTTGAACCTTCTGTGACATAACAACATCTATAACAAACAAATCATTTGCCAGGCAGGACTTGGAGCAAGCCGATGAGACTTTAACCGATTTTCTTAGATATCATAATAGACGAAGAGGACTGACAAGCAGCAAACTTGCCTAAAATCTTAGAATCCCATAAAGAAATTATCCTATTCATGGAGTGGCAGTCTGACTAATGAAAGTAAGAGAGAGAGGTTTCAGAGCAAATCATCTACGAACAATTTGATTGACTTGATTAATAATACTCTCTATTTATCTACATATGATCTTCAATCCAATAATGTAAATTATTATCAGCCACATTACTGAACAAACATGTTGTCAAGAGCTGTTAGACTAGGGGGAAATTGATCACAGAATTAAAGTTTAACTTGGGACACTCATTTGCTTCAGTAAAACCATGCTACCAAAATCCGCCTCTCGATGCTTAATCTGATGCACCCAGTGTATCATTCTGGAAGAGAAGATGAGTTGCCACCATGCTGTTTAGAACCGAATTCGGCTCTACCGCCCCTGAAGTGGAACCAATGCTGGAAATATGCCAACTCAGGACAAAAGGCAAACAGCCAGAGTGATGAATCATGATGCTGATTACCAGATTGCTGTAGGGGAGATATTCAAGATCGGGTTATACCAATTTAGTAGCATTTTAATTTTGTAGTTTGTTAGTTTAATTAGTATTTATAGACCCTTTCATGTATTTAGAAAGGGTCGTAAGTTTTTGTATATGACTGAAACCTGAAGTTGCACTACTGTACTTCAGGCATATTCTTTTATGAAAACTGGACCAATTTTTCCAAATTTTGATAACGAAGCTTTTATGTGGATGTGCACTACTGCCTGTATTTAAAAGTATTTCTGAGTCGGAAGAAGGAATTCAAATTGCGATTGACGTTGGGAAAGATTTGCAGCTCATATGGTACTATTATCTATGTCTGAATTTATTCCTTTTATGTAAATTGTTGTTTGATTATTCTTGCTATTATTGAATATATGAATGTGTTTTAACAGCAGTCTTTATACTTTCCACTACTGGATGTTTACAGTTTTATATTCTTCTAAACATTCATGTATTAGTAATATAAAAAGATAAATGTAACAATGTTTTATCAATTACTTCGTTCAACTATTTGAACGAAGTAATTATTACTTAAATAAATGTCTTTGTTTATTGAATAGTGTCATCTATATGCCTATCGACGAACACAGATCACCAAACGTTGCACTTAAGAATAGAAGCTTCCCGGGATAAAATAGTCATTTACGTTTTCGCTTATAGATTAAGTCCTCCGTTCATTATCACTTATTAGAAAACCAATCATTCATCCACCCCTTTTATTCATTACTGGGAAACTGGTCCCATTATACCCAGTCGGAGCCACTATCCCAAACGGAAAAGGAGTTGTATTAAGGTTCGGACCGGGTGGTTATCCCCCGATGTTGATGTAATGATTTTCGGGGCATCAACAGAGTGTAACCTCTTTTACTTCTTCACCCTCTGGAGTAGGGTGCAAGGGAGGAAAAAAATTACCAGCAAATTCAGCTTCATCTTTTAGGTCTAAACCGGCAAAAGTAGAGTTTTTTGGAGAAGTTTTATCTTCCTCTATGAACCAAGGTAACATATTTAGGTAATATTGAGGCATGTCATTTGACACTTGAGGTAAAGCCAATGGATCATATTTGTTGAGGAGAAAGATAGGTACAACCATGAGGGGTGGTGGTGGTAAGTTCTGAGGATGATTTGGCTATGGTACAATAGGGATATGGTGACTAGAGGTTTGGATATTTACCTATAATGAGCTTTGGAGTGTAACATCTTTGACTTCTTCACCCTCTGGAGTAGGGTGCAAGGGAGGAAAAAAATTACCAGCAAATTCAGCTTCATCTTTTAGGTCTAAACCGGCAAAAGTAGAGTTTTTTGGAGGATATTCAAGTACATGGGTTGTGGAGCCAAGACCATAGATATCAAATTTCTGAGAAGAGGAAGGTGAATTCTCTAGAGAAAATGAGGATAGGTCAGCCTATATGGGCTGCTTCTCCCTCTAGATTCTCTTGAATATAATCTGTTATCACTTGGTAATTTCCTAGTTTATAGAAAGAATTCATCGAGGTAACCAAAAACCTACTTTCAAGCCTTAGGATTTGGCTTTCCTAAAGCTCAGAGAGGGCTCTCTCTATATGATTTATCTTTGTTGATTTAAATTGATTTTAGGCTAGTTATGTAGGATTATTTAAGATTTTTGTTTTGAATTTGGTTTGGTGGTAGAATCACTATTTCAGATGGATAGAAGTAGGTCTGAATTTCATTGGGCTAATGGAGTCAAAGTTTCAAGTAGCAGGACATAATCAAGGTCAAAAGGAAATGTTCATAGGGCAAGATAGCTAGGTCAATTTAGATCCTTAGGCTGATAGTGAAAATGGTTTCAATCGAGATGAGAGAGAAATTAATAATTCTCAGATCTGGATAATGAATGAGAAGATAGAGGTCAATCGAAACTAGGGAGAAATTAAGAGTTCCCTAATCTAGATGTCAGAAGAAAAAATTTCAATGATAGACAGTTCAAGAAAGAGTGTAATTAATCATATTCTGTAGTAACATTCATGTTATATCATTTAGATTAAGCAAACATATAAGCATGT